>PVJX010002190.1:0-136006 GCA_004027295.1 Dolichotis patagonum | reverse complement strand
AGCACAATTTGTAATAGCCAGATCTTGGAAACAACCTAAGTGCCCATCAACTGAGGAATGGATAAAAAAGTTGTGGCATTTTTATACAATGGAGTACTACTCAGCTATAAAGAATGATCACATCGAGATATTTATAAATAAATGGACACAACTTGAGACCATTCTCTTAAGTGAAATAAACCAAATTCACAAGGGTAAATACCATATAATCTCCCTAATATGAGATTTGATAAGAGTATATAAGACTTTATGGTAAGCATGAGGCCCCATCTCATAGCTTCACAGTCTTTCAAAGTTTTAGATCATCAGTTGGAATGGTGTTATCCTGTTTTGTTTGACTATATCATGTGTGATGATATGAACAGCTGTTTTGAAGAAAACATTATGACAGCTATTGCTGATTTAATATTATCCCTCTTAGAAGTCCTACCATGCTTTTTTTGTTCTATTACCATTGGTTCTATCTACCACATTGTGTCTTATTGGAATCTGAATATGTGTGATAGTTCAAACAAATTTTTTTCTTTTTTATCAAAAATGAGATATTATAGTACCCATTGATCATTTTCTGTTATTTGGTTCAGAAAGCCCTGTAATTCTTTCACTATACGCATGGCTTTATACTATTGTGTTATGTTTGATATTATTGTAATTGAAACTATGCTCAACTATAGCAGAGTAAGAGATATGGTGTTAGATACTGTTGATGTCCAGTTGACTTAATGTAAAGTACTGTGTTGCCTATGTTGTCCTCTTCTGAGCTGCTCTGTACTGCCCCCTTTTGTTTTGTTCTCTTCTAAATTAAAAAAAAAATGTATTCCATATTTTCTGTCATATGTGAACTCTAGGAAATAAAGAAAAAACATAAAAGTAAAAAGGAGCTCATAAGAAGAAAGAGATAGGAGGAAGGAAGACGAAGGTAAACAAGGGCAAGAGGGGTCATATAGGGACAAATATGTATGTACAGGGACATTATAATATAACACAATAGTCAATATAATTAATATGGACTAATAAAATGCATTTTAAAAGATATTCACATTTAACTACTATTGCATAGTCTACACACTCCATATATATCACTACTATTACTTTACCTGATTTTCATTTCCTTTAAGCCTTTTCAAGAAATACTTAGGAGCTATATTTTTTAATTTTATACTTTCAACTAACTTCATTTTGAGCAGTTAGTTTTCAACCAACATTTCATTCCTAATTTCTATTATAAATGAAATAGAAAGTGAATAAAAGAAAATGATAAAGTAATATCACCGTTTTAATAAACTGCTTAAGAATAGTTCTATTCAAAATTTTTATTAATTCTACACTTGTCCGATCCACATATGTCTAAGCCTTCTTTGCCCTATCTTCTCCTGAATATTGCCTAAACTCATAACTTGCTTTCCTATCTATTTAGTTAATATATTTTTCATTAGTTACATAAGCTCAGTCTCCCACATAAGATGTGGTGGAAGGATGGAGTGAGAATAAAATGGAAAAAAAACCCAATCATTGAAATTCAAAGAATCCTATTATTGTATATGAAGGATATTATTATCAGTCTCTCTCAACCTTTAGTCTCAGTTGTGGCTTCATTTAAGCAGCTCTTAAACCATTTCAATATCCCTATATACATTTATATTAAATTATCCAGAGTTAGCATTAATTACATGAGCACTAAACCTGACAAAAGCTAGTAAAAAGTTAACATCAGGAACAATCTTCATTTTATGCAGGGCCCAGGAGGAGAAACAAGAAACCAATTCACCCTTCCCATGAGCCAGCTGGTGAAGGGGCTGTTAGACAAGAAACCTATCCCATCCCACCCCCAGTAAGAAACCTGCTGATTTAGAGGAACAGGCTGAGTTGATAACAACTGAGGTCCAAAACAACTTAATATTTTTATTGTTTGATTGACTTTGCAGGCATAAAGCTGGTAGTCTGTGCATCTATTTAGATGCAATCTGCATCTAAATCTGCAATATAGCATCTATGGGGAATTTCCTTCTGTCTTGTTTTTGAGATTCAATATTGTTCTCACTGTTTTGGTTTGTTCCATTTTATTGTTTTATTTCATTCAATATTCTGTTTTTATTGGTTTTATTCTATTCTGTTCTGTTTTGTTTGATTTTATTATGTCTGATTGGGCAGCAATTTTGTAGATAACAAGAATCATTATGGTAGCTATTCTTTTTGTGTGTGTGTGTGTGTGTTTTCCTTTTTTAAAAAATTTTATTTAGAAAGAAAAAAAAACAACCAAACAAAACAGAAAAAGGATAACAACAATACAGAATTCCAAAGGACAAAAAAGAAAAGAACAAAAAAAAAACCACTAAGAAATCACGAGTTGATAAGTTACATACTGTCATCTCGGAAATAGTTGTTCAAGTTACAAAATTAAAGCATAGAAAGTAGACATTCAAACAGTGAGACTATTAACAGTTCTGCTCAACAATCTAACACAAACAGTAGTATGGTCATCTATCTTCCACACTTAAACATACATGCAGTTATATCCTTTAGAGCACTTTCTTTTGCTCTCTCTTTTACAGTAGCAATTATGCATTTTGGGTTTTATTACTCCTACAGTTCTTATTACTTTTTTTTAAAGAGAATAAAACAAAGGAGGGCAGAACAAAGTAGATCAGAACAGAACAACATAAGCAACACAACACTTTACAATAAGACAACTGGACATTAACAGTAGCTGTCAAAATATTTCTTTCTCTGCTATAGCTGAGCATAGTTTCAGATACAATAATATCAAACATAACACAATAGTATAAAACCATTCAAGAGAATGAAAGAATTACAGGACATTCTGAACCAAATAACTATGATCAATGGCTACTATAATATCTCATTTTGAATAAAAAAATTTGTTTATACTATCACATATATTAAAATCCCAATAAGACACAACATGATAGAACCAATGGCTATCAGAATAGAAGCATGGTAGGACTTCTAAGGAAGATGATATTAAATCAGCAATGGTATGGCTATTCTTGATTTCCTGTATTTTGCTTTGAAGTTCTGTATCACTTTCACTGTTTTGTTTTGATTAGTTTTATTCTGTTTGATTTTATTCTTTTTAAAATAAACCACTTTTTAAAATTTATTTTTAATAAGTATTTTAAATGTTCATAAAGATAGTTGAGAATTGGGCTCCCACTTTCACTGTACATATTTGAAAGATATATGCCTCTGTTCATATTTAGCACTAGCTATAGCAATATTTTTATTGCCTTCATCTTCTGCATTTTTCTGTTGTTGTGCAATTCAGTAACCACCTGATCTCCTTTGCAGAAATGTATAAAAGGACAGAAGAAAATAACAGACTGGAATTAATAAGATTTTAGAATCATAGATGAATTCCTTCAGTTTTTTATGCCACATTTATTATTATCACTATAATCAAAATTTAACTCTCTCAGCATATTAATAGGATTCCAGCTGAGTAAATGCTGTCATTTAAATCAACTACACCTTTTGATCTTCAAATCAAAATTCCCAAACAGATGAAATATGTATCAATTGCAAAACTTATTCTGTGTCTGAAAATGGATGGAAGAAATATAAGAAAATAAAAGTATAACAAATGTTTTATATAAGCACCACACACACAAGTGGAGAGAAATGTGTGAGACACCACAGCTCCCAGATCTCTGCACACCACCACCCTTCCCAACTGCCTCAGTCTTGGACCACAATAAAGCTGACCTTGGCAATGCAGTGGTTTCCTCAAGAGGAACTATGATTAACTTGACATGTGAAGCAACTTTTTTTTCAAAAATCTCTTAGTATTTAAAAATACAATGGCAGAATTTATTTTTTTTAAAAAGGTCATAATACATTGAAAACAAATTTGAGAAAATCTTTCCAGAAGAAAAATAGGATGACAAAGAAACGGAAATAGAAAAGTAAATTAAAGAACAAATGCCAAAAAAAAAAAAAGCAGAAGTGAGGATAACATAAGTGAACTACTTTAAGAACATTTCTGAGTACTAATACAACTTAATGACCAGGTTGAAACAATTCGTCATATTTAATGTAATTGAAAGAAACAAATATGCACTAAGGCTCATCACTGCAAAACTTCAAAACACTGAGAACACAGAAAAGATCACAGAAGGCATCTGGATTTTTGGTGGGGAGGAGGTACCAGGAATCAAACTCACAATATCATGCTTGCCAGGTAGGTGCTTAAGGCATCTGGAATTAAAAAACACTTCATACATTTTAGATAGAGAATCAGGCTGGAATATCGTACCTGCCAAGCATGTGTAATGTTCTAAGTTCATTCTTCAGCAACACAAAACACTGAAAAAAGAAAAAAGAAAAGGGTGTAAAAATGACTGATTTCTTGTTAGCAACAAGATAATACTTTCAAACTCTAAAAGTAAATTATTTCACACATATTCTACATATATAAAATTATTTATTAAACACTCTCTTTGCAGAAATCTCTGGCAGTTTTATTGCACTAAAATAAGGAAGTAAACTGTGAAAGAATATAGAAAAATATAAGAAATGATGCAACTAAATAAAGAGAACAGTGAAAAAGAGTCTCCAAGGTAATGGGGAAATAAGAGTCTCAGCTATATTCCAACCACTGAGAGAAGAAGTTCTAGATCAGAACATGTGAAAACGTGTGACCACGAGTGGCATATGACACTCTCACACAAACTTTCAGAAACAACAGGTAGACACAAATAAAGTCAATGGAACTGTCATTTTGTTAATGTTAGCTACAACACGATGGCATATGGTAGCAATGGAAAGATTAAATTATAGAGAAACTTGCTTCTAACAAGCTTTATAATAAAGCTTAATGTTATTGTTTCACTGAACATCTTGACAAGTGTCTTCTGCTCCTCGGGAATACAAAAGCCAATTAAACACAAATCTGTTTAGCTAATTCATTTTATACATGTATATGCTTGTTAATATGTCCAGATCTAAATGCTTATGTGCTTGAACTACCTCTGGAAATGTAAATAGGAATCTACAGCATTCATTGTTTCAAGAAAAGACAACTGGATTTATTGGCATAAAAAGACTTCAGGTAGACTCTCTTTTCATCAGTTATATTTTTCTCTAAATTTCTATAATGCAGGTACACATTAAGTGAAGTAATCCCTCCCTTCCAAGCAATAATAATATCAGCACCATTAGATGCATCACCTGCCATTTCCATCTCCTCACTGAGCTGTTAGTTCTGCTTACCCACACGCTCACATGGTGACGCTTTCCTTCAATCCACTCACTATTTAACTTTTTAAAAACCCAATTAACCATAAGAGAAAAAAAACCTTCCTTTTCATTTCATTTATGAGACAAAAGATTATACTAATTATGGTTGATCAGAAGAGTGCTAATGATATTTCCATATCAAGGAAGGGTAAATTCACAAGTTCTGAAAAGAAATTAATCATAATAAAGAGTCATTGCCATTAGTTTCTAAAGACCTTGCCTCTGACATTCAAATAACTCAGAGTTTTAAAGCAAATTTTTCCCTAACTCCTTGTCTTCTCTCTAATTAAGACTACTTTACTTTAAGTACAAGCTATAAAGATTAAGGAACTATTCCCTGCTCAGTTTGTTTCCGTGTGGTTTAATTACGGGACAGCAATAGCCTTATTTTCCTGTTTTGACATAGGTTCTCTAGCATAGCTGCATCATGACTAGGATGTAGTGATGTAGTTGTTAAGTTTAGTGCTTGTACAAGCCCACACTATAAACCCAGGACCTAGAGACCTATAAGGGAAAAGCAGGTAATTGATAGAGCACTCAAAAATAATCTTAGGAAAAAATTACAATAAGCAGGTCTGCATGGAGACTTTAGCCTGAAGGTAAAGTTGTTGATAACAAGGGAGGGAGTTGATGACAAAAAGACTACAATGAGGAGCAAGTGAATGGCCCTGTAAGCCAGTAGGAACAAACACTTGGGAACCTGGCAAGAGCTGAAAATAGAGAAAGAAAGCTGGATGTAAAACATAGGCACTAGGGAGACAGCATATGAGCAACGGCGGCAAAATAGAATTCAGTCACTAGGGGTAAGGAAAGAGCCACTACCTAGTCTTGATCATTCAAATCTGGTCCCAAAACAAAACTCTCTTGAAATATGATTCATTAGTCTCCTTGAGCAGAGAATTTAGGAAGTGTGTAACTTAGGAAGAGAAAAAGATTTTAAAGATCTTAATGTAAGAACTTGAAGTAGGTCGAGATTGCATAGAGGAGGAAACAGGAAGGGTGTCGGCAGCCTGCAGATGGTCACCATTTATATCCCTTATTATAGACGTAAAAGTTCATTTTACATTGCTGCCTACCCAAGCCGTCATTGAAAACATGAACTGTACAAGTTAGAAAATAAAGATAGGTAGTATTCTTTCACCATCTACAGTGAAATATACCTCAAGACATATCTGAATAATTGTGTGGGATATTATTATTATTATTATTACTACTACTACTATTATTGTTATTTAGTGTTCACAATAGCTGGAGTGTGCTCCTGGCACTTACACCATGAAGGTCTAGAGATTCTTAAAGTCCTACAATAAGATAGACAGACTCCAACTTGCACCCATAAATATACTAACCCCCTGAATATCAGGAGCACCTTCCCTGACATACCACTGTTTTACGTCACCAATTGCATCCTGCATTTAAATTTAGCACTGTGGGATTTCAAAGCTTCCATTAGAGATCATAAAAGTTCTATTCTCTACATTTGCTTAACCAAATTCAGGGAACAATGTTTTTAAATATGGTGAGAACCTCAGGTTAGATTTGTACAAATGTCGTTCATGATTTCATCTAATTATGATAAACATGTGAGAGTCAGCATGGAATTATGTGAAAGACCCCATAAGAAAGATTGCGTGATAATGTTTTTCCCGAAATACTAAAGGAAACATACGGGTGAGAGAATCTAAGACATTCTCAATGTATTAAATGCATGCAAAGGAACACAAACCAATTAAAGGAAATCTGCCATGGATCCTGAATTTGACAAATTACCTCTCAGTTTTACACCAGGTAGCTGCTGCAAGTTAACATTCAATCAGTGCACCAAAGGAAATGTCTTCAAAATCACAATACCATTATCCTCAAAGAAAACTTGATCAGAAAAGCACCTTCAGTTTTTCAAACAAGAGAAGGACATATGCTCTGTGACTCCAAGGAAGACATGCATGCCAGGCACCAGGAGATTAGAATGAACTGCTCACCAGCTCTAGCTCATTAAATTAAGCAGAGGTGTTATCTGTGCAACAGAATAACAATTGCCATAAATTTGCATTCGACTGTAGATTTACTACAAAATACATTCACATGTGAGGCTTCTCTACACTTTTAGCTCAATCTAAAACATACAATCAAGGCCACTCAAATTGTGCCTAATCACTATTTTTGCAAAAGCATTTTTACCAAACTTTACAGCACACTTTTTTCCATGATCACACACACACACACACACACACACACACACGAAGTACAAGGATCACTATCTTGCCATTTAAATTTTTACTAGGGGTGAAATTAATTTCTGAGTGGAAAATGTAATACAAATTTTATAAAAACTGGAAAACCATATTTTAGAAACAATTTTTGTGTCATCATGAATAGACTGAAAGGGACCATAAGCCCTTCTCTTAATCTGCTACCCTTCAACACCACCCACCCTACATAGGTCATACCCACCTTCCTATTACATGTAACGTTCAAGTTCTCTCTGCTTTTCTACATGCAGTGGTTCTTAATTTCTCTAACACACATTTACCATATTCCACAGCCTGTTATTATTTTTAAACAATTACAAGTTTCATGTCATGATTGTTCATATTCCATGTATATTTTACATTACCACCTGTGCAGAGTAAGTGTACAGGAATTTGTTAGTAAGTGTATACTGTTATAAACTTAAAACCTAAACAGCAATTGCTTGGAGTTCATCTTATTAGTCTCTATGTGTCAGTGATTATTTAAAATAGGTTTATTAGACAGCTGCATGGGCAGGAGGACTTGAAAGTACCTAAAAAGCTTGTACCTGGATCCAAATATCTCCCTGGGTTACTGATTTTTCTTCTTTTCTGTCTGAATTTTCCCATTAATGAGTTCAAATAACAAAAATTCAGTTTACAAAATCTTCCTGTTATGATGCTTTATCACTTTGCATATAAGCAAAAAATGGATACAATTATTGACCACTCAGTATGCAAAAAGATGCCAGAGGAAGAAAATATTTACACTGGAAAGAGATCTGTGGAGAAGAGCGCTACTGGTGAGTAGTAAAGAATGACTTTGCCTCCTGTGTTCCCCAAGGTAGTTCTAATACATTCCATTCATCTTGGAATAATCATCCCGGAAGCCCTTTCACTCTGGGAAGTGCTCCTGCCTGAATAATAAATTGTAGTCACCGGCTGCAGGATGGTTTTGTCTATAAATGGAGCCCCAGGTTGCTGTGGCACATCAGCCTCTTCATAGTACTAAACAGGGATTATTTTAAAAGCCTCTCCTAATTCACTGCATTTTTCTGGCAAGTCTCTGACAACAACACAGTTACCATCTGCTCTTTGTTACTTTTGCCTCCTCAGAAAGGTTGGCAGACCTGAGATGACTGATGCCAATCTCTGGACATTCTTCCACGTGGTTGTCAGCCTCTCAGCCCATGCTAAAACCACAATCAGTAGAACTATATCTGCTTACTAACTGACTGACAGTCTTTTTATAAGATAGAGGGAGCTAATGACAAGCTATGTTATGTGTTGAAGAGTAAGTTCTAGATACTTGTGAGGAGGAAAAAAAATACTGGGAATCTTCACAACCTGCCAAATTCATTTTTTATAATTTTCTTATTCTAACTTACTTTCTCATCCATCATTAATAACAGCTGTCACATTTCCATTTAGGTATACTTTTATAATCGCTCATGGAGTGTGTCTATACATGTAACAATCAGCTGAGATGTGGTTGCTTTGTGAGAAGCAAGGCATACTTACCACCCAAAGGAGTCTCATTTGCACACTATCCTAAAAACTCATGATGCTACTCTGTACCTCAGCACGATAATAAAATATGAGGAACACAAGCTTTGGGGCAATAAGACTGTGTTGTCGCCAGTCACATTATATAAAGAACCCTGAAGTTCAAATCTTTCTCTCCATTAGACAAAATCAGAAGTTTGGATTTGCTAATATCAAGGATCCACTGGACATTAAAAATACGGGTAAAACATTTGTGAACAAGTGTAGTATATCTGGCATTTATCTCTGGTTCCTGAAGGTATTAAAATACATATTATTTCAACCATTGTTGTTGTTTTAAGTTCAGATTTGGTTTTGTCTGAAATAAATCTGAATTCAGTGTTTAAAGCTATTTCTCCTTACCACAAATCTGTTTTTGTAATTTTCCAAAATCAAGCTCCATTCAAGTTTCACTATGAAGTATATAATGAGAAAGGAAATCATCTAGAATTTGTGCCAGAATTCTTGGTCTAGTTTTGTCACATACATAAGGATTTTGATGGATCCGTCATATAATAATACCTTCAGACCTCTGCAGTCTCAATTGTTGTGAGAAAGTGTAATGTATCTGACATTTATCTTAGGTTCCTGAAAGAAGGATTAAATTACATTTTATTTCAACCATCTTTAATTTCCAGTTACAACAAATTTTATGATGCAGAATATTGCTTTTCATGAATATTAATGATTAACTCCCTCCAATTTTAAAAGATATCTTTGGGTTGAATATGAAAATGAATTCTAAGAAGTACCTGGTAGAGCTCACACATGCCTAACGAGAACAGAATATACCCTTCAAGGGAAACAAGGAGATGTAGAAGAAGCTTGGGGATTATTAATGTTTCTAGTATATGGAAAGACTTAGCTTTTAAGTTTCTGCATCAAACTCTTTTCACAAAATTTCACAAAGCCTAGAAGTTTTTAAAATGTAAAATATACAACTGACAGCATGATCACCAGTTGAAGTCATGGAATAATGTTTAGTTTTCAGGGGTTCTCAAGAAAAATTTTTGCAACTTTGTGAAATTCCTGTTCATTAAGTAAGTGCTTGGTTGAAAAATAGGACTTCCATATTTAGAGTTGGGGTTTATCTCATCAGTGGGTGGATCCTGTGGACAACAACAAAAAATATTTATGGAGAATTTCTAATAGAAAAATAACTACAAAAATAATGTGCTCACTGTGAATTCCCTAAAGAACAGAGCAAATGTTATAGGCATCACCAAGTGGTATCTTGAAGAGATTAGATAATTCAGTACCAAAAATTTCCTAAATGAGAAAAAAAGGAGGCTTTTTGTCTTCATGATACAAAATAGGCTCTGTCTGTATAGTACTAATACAATCTCAACTAAACAATTTCCTTTGCCTCTGTAGACATTTTCATATATATATATAATATATATATTATATATATATATTAATCAAAATATGGTGAAGGTTGAAATTTTTAAACAATATTATGGTAAAAAACACACCAATTCCCCTTCATATACTAACATCACTGTGAACAAACTCATGTCCTCATTCTCCCCATTTTCTGAAGCAGTTCTAGAAGTCCTCGTTCATGTCTTTACTTGTGCTGTCATGGCTGCACAAGGTTTACCTCAAAAGGTTTACCTTCCATGGTTATTTTGATTTGGAGCAAGAGTCAGATGTCACACAGTGCCAGGCTTGATGAAAAAGGGGAGACTGGGGCACACCATAGTACTCTTACAAGCCTGGGTTTTAGTTGGATGGCACATGGAGACACTTGTCACCGTATTAGCACATCTCATAAAGACCTTCATGGAAAAGGACTGCCACAACTGCTTCAGAAAGTGAGAAGAATTATGGGATAGTTGTATTCAACAAGAGGAGGAGTCTTCTGAGGGAAGTAACGGCATGTGTCTTTCAGTGTAATACATTTTAAAAATTTTAAACACTCACCATGTTTTTCAATCCCCTCAGGCTTCTGCTTTCACAGGCCCTCAGGTAAAATTCTCCTCACGTGAGCGAGGGTCTGGTCTACTACAGTTGTTTTATTTGTTTTGAATACATTTTAAATAACTTTAAATTTTCTGAAAAGTTAAAATGATAGTATAGAGTTTTACCACATAGTATACTCTTTCCCCCAGGTTTTCATAATGTTAGTAAATTATTTTAAAAATGGTACATTTCTGAAAAATCAGGATGTTAATATTAGCAAAATACTATTAACTATGGACTTTATTCATATTTTACCAATTTTCTAATGTTCTTTGTTCTAGGATCAAATCTTGGCTGGTGATAGAGTCAGTGCGAGAGTGCTGGCCTACAATGACCACGGTCCCAAGTTGATCCACAGCACACCCTCCAAAAGAGGGGGGGGGGTCTGTGCAATCCAGGATGCCTGAACGCATATTTAATCATTAGTTCTCATGCTTCTGTGCTCTGCCACAATTTTTCAGTCTCTCCTTGTTTTGGTGGACCTTGACACTTTGGAGAGTATTCGCAGGTATTTTATAGAATGTTCTTCAATTTAAATTCTCTATTTTTTCATGAATAGACACTAAGTTTTGAGAGGAAACAACAGTAGACTTAAGGTACACTTCTCCTAACATCCCTGAACTGCTTTTGAGCCAGACACGGAATGGCAGAAAGTTCTGCCGTGTTCTCTAGTGCAAACTTGTCATAGCTTCCAAGTAGATAAGTTAGATTGTTTAAGTAGTCTGGTGTGGTGGTGCACAGCTGTCACCCCAGCATTCTGGAAGCTGAGACAAGGAAAAGTTAAAATTCAAGCCCAGCTGGGGCCACTGAGTAACTTAGCAAGACCCTGTCTCAAAATGGAAAAATATGGTGAGGATGTTAGGTGTAGCTCTGTGCAAAAGCTCTGAGCTCAATTCCTAGTACAAAAGTTGGGGGAAACCATTAAAAAATAATTACTAGCATGAAGTTTCAGTTCTAAAGCTGCATCGATTTGCTTTGACTGAGAGTTTAACCAAAAGATCACAATACTTTGTAATCAAGTTATCAAGTGCTTGCATTTCTTTTAAAGAAACAGTATTAATGAACAATTGTGTGATTTACATATCATTAGTTCTATGTATAAGTTGGAATAAATTTTAAAAATACTTCCATAATTACACTACCCTCACAAACTTACTGCTTAAGAGAAGAAGGTATAGAGTAATAAGTAATATGCTCATGAAAACAGCATACAATCATAAGGGTGCATGGCATGCATCAACATCAGAATACCATCTGAAGAGCTCATTTAAAAAATTTGATAATGATGCTTAATTTACATAATGTCTCCATTATGTTATGATTTTGATCTAAATGTCCCTTCACAGTCTCATGTTTTTGGATCATAGAGGACATGATTAAGCAGGGAATGGCCAAAGGCTAATGCAGATAAGCATAATTAAGGAAGTAGCTATTAAGCAAGGGAGGCCAGTCATCTTACGGACTATAGAAGGAACCATCCAGAAGTCATTCTGTAACTATCTGGGACATGAGATAATGGTTTACCCCCCAGTTCTTAAACAGCCATTGTGTCAAGTCCTTTCTGTCACATGTGTATGTGGTTGAGAATGGCTGGACAGAGAAGAGAAGGGCTCACAGTAATAGGGGAACGACTGCTGATATTGCACAGTTGATGCACAATGCAGATATTGTGCACACCTGGATGTCACATAACAGAACACAAAGGTGAGCCAGTGTGAGCACAAGGAGGTCAGGCAACATACGTGCATCCGTAGCCAAGTTTTTGTGATAGTATCAATCCAAAAGTTCTTACATGATTGACTCATGCTAAGCAAGAGGTCTAATTTGGAGATGTCTGAATAAATTATCTGATATCCTCCTTGAATTATTTAAGAAAGTTTCCTCTATCTGCTTCAAATATGAAAACTGACAATGAAAAATGAAAGAAAGAAAGGAAATTGACAATGGAAGAAATTAGAAACAGGAAATTTAGTTATGAAGCTCAATTAACTTAAACTATTGGCTTGTTTCCTCTTGTAACCACAGTTACAATCAATTCTGCTCCTCTAAGTTCAAATTGCAAAAAAGTGTGGCTTTTTACAGTGATTCTCAAATTGCAGCATGCGTCAGAATCTCCTGTGAAATGAGTTTTAAAACACTAGTGAAAACAGATTTCTGGGTCTCTGTCTCAGAGAGATCCTGATTCAGTAAGTCTGGGGAGAACCCAGAGGCTTTACCATTCCAGTAAGGAAACCCGTATTTTGTGGCCTGGGAGTGGGATGGCAGGAATAGAAAGCGACGCATTTTGAATACCACAAGCCTAGTAGAAAGAAGATGGGCTTTGGCATCAGGCCGCCTGTGCTTAAACCCAGTCTCTGTGACATATTACTGTGAACTTTTCGCAGTACCATCTGCAAAATGAGAGCAGTCCTCACTGTACGGAACTGGGTAATAAGCGAGCGACAAGATGCTATTGGTAAAGTGCTCAGGGTAGCAGTGGGCACACAATAAAAAAAAATGATAAAAGTAACAGCTCATATATGTTTTAATAATAAAAGGTAAATAAAACCTGGCAGAATCACAATTTTGGGGGGGCCAGGTACCTTTTGAGACAGAGTATTGCTAACTTGCCCAGATTAGGCTGGAATTTGAGATTCATGGGCCTCAGTTTGCTAGAGTGCTGAGATTACAGGCAGGTGTCACTATGCCCAGCTTGCTAGCAGCTTTTTGAAATTTTTGAGAATTTGAGAATAAATAAGATTGGCATTCCAATTTTAATTTCCATAATCAGTTAAGGAATATCTTACTATCATTTATATGTCAAATTGCTTCTTCTCACTTCCCCATTTGCCCTAATCTTTGTGCTATTAGCTCTTTCATAGACATGTATAAAAGATGAAAGACAGGGCCTCAGAAGCCTGACCAACATACAGAGACAGGCCCCAGCACTGCACAAAGCATTAGGGCTTCCAAAGTATAAAAGACCTCATTGATCTCTCCCTTGCTATTTCAAAAGTGAGACAACAAAATCTGTCAAATGTCCTATGGAGTTCTAGATAAAGGTTTTGAATTGTAGACAAAATATTTCAGCTTGTCTAGCCTTTTGGCAGTATTTCCGACTCTATAGTTTATTCAAAATGTCTGTATCCATCTTAAAATTATTTTTATCATGTTGATTTGCTCATCTACAAATGTATGCTGCTTAACTCATAGATTAAATGTAAATTTTAATGAATGCTATGAATCAGTGCCTAATTTGCACATTTTGTTAATTACCTGTGGTTTGGGATAATCCATCCAAGATGTTCCCTATTACCCTGGGTAATTAAAAGTTGACCTATTTTCAAATTTTTGCAGCTCAAATAGAATGAATTCCAGTCAATTTTCTTTCCTAATAGAAAAACCATCATTTATTTAAATAGTCCATCAGGCATAATTGGAATGTAAAATCTTGAGATGATAATTAACTTTTAAAGGTCACAGAGTCCATCCCTTTACCTTTGGGTAGACTGTCAAATCAGCCAGAGGATGTATTTCATATCTTACAGCCTATTTGTAAAATGCAGTGAAGAACGTGGAGCAGCCTACAGAGAAAATGATTTCTCTGTCCTCACCATCTGAATTCTAGACCTAAAGAAAAGTCAGCTAAGGAGTTGCAGATATTTGCATGTGTAAATGTATGGAAAAACACACTCAGACTCAACATCCAAATGCCTCACACACAGGACTGACCGATGAAGGTTGGTACAGTGGGAGTGTACACGTACAAATTCTCTTCCTTGATGTAACCCATTTTTTGTTTGCTTTTGTTTTTTATGCTTAGAGGAGAATCAGATTCTTCTTTATGAGACAAGCCCACTCAAAAGAAACAGTCAATGAAGTTTACTTTAAACTGTGGGTCACATTCCACTTAAGATTCAGTGGTATAGACTCATGCTAAGGGTGGAAATGGGGATTTTTTTTTAAACTTATTACGCTTTGGTCTTTGTCTTTTTATTGTCAAGGACCTAGATCCACAAAGAAGGAAATGGCTATTTAAGAATTTCTCTCAGTCTTTCTCCAGGCTGTTCTGTCAGTTCCCAAATCACTAGATTCCTGGCTTTTCTACCAACCTATTCCTAGCCTTCATCCTGGTACCTTCCTGTGACACTGTTTACCCCTTCCTTTCTATGATTAGCAAACTGTCACTAGATAGAACAATTTCACATTTTCAAATGTAGAGTCTTTCTTTTCCCTTCTTTGACTTGCACCATCTACATTATTTTGCAGTCTTCTTGCTTTGACTTCCCACCCTCAAATGCTAGTGCTTTCAAGGGCAAGACACTGCTTCAGACAGTCCTTGCCTTAATATTAAGCTGTATAATCAGTGCTGGTTCATGGCGCTTACCATTTAATTCTGTTACCTGAACCCTGTTTTGTTTTTCTCATCCAGAACTCAGTCTTTCTGGTGTCTTCTCCAGCTCTGCTGATAGAAACTCTTTCTTGTCATTTGCTTGAACCAACAACTTTAGAGTTATCTTTGTTTGAAAACAGTGAATACTTTTTTGATGTTTTGAAAACATGGGTACAAATTCTTCTAATTCCAATCTGTGAATCCCTTTACAATGTGACTTTTCTGGTCCTCTTCTCAAGAGATGAGGTCAATCTCCCCATCATTTATGTCTGACTTGACCTTATGACTTGCTTTGAAAAACAGAATGTGATAGAGGTAATATTACGTGACTCTGAGGCAGATCCTTGGATGCACTCACCTTCCCCCTCTTAGAATACAGCCTAAGGCCACCACAAGACAATCTTCCCTGACACTAGAGAAAAAGGGACTGTGTGAAATGGATCCCTTGCCAGTGCAGCCCAGCCACTTGAGTGACTCCAGGAGAATCCACCAGGGGAACCAACCACAACCCACAAAGTTATGATAAATGTTGAATTATTTTCAGCCATTGTCTTCTAGAGAGCTGTTTCTCAGCAGTGATAATAATTCACATTTCACTACCTCCATAGCTATCTGCAGAGCTTCCCATTTGATTGGAACCATGAACCCAGAACCATATCAGTAGCTTCTTTCCTGGCCTCACTAGTTCTACCTTCAGTCCCTACAGTCCCTTCTCAACACAGCATGGGAAATGATTCCTTTAAAGCAAACCGGGTCATATCACTCCTCTCATTCAAATCTCCCAGGTATTGCTGTGAAAGTTCAGGTGTTTATGATGGCCTGCATAGTCCAGTATGGCTCAGTCCCCATAACCTCTCTGACCTCACCTTGTTTCACCGTCTTACTCATTGTGCCTCAGCCCCCTTCTGTTCTTGAACGTGCAATCACTTTGCCTACAGTGCTGTTCTGCAAATTTATGCTCCAATGTCATCTGATCAAAGAAGCTTACTCTGACCATGTGATTTAAAATTGCACTCTGTATCCTTCCCAGAAAACTCAATCAGCCATATCATTTTAACATCTCTTATCATCTTCTGTCATTCTACAGAATTAACTTATTTATTACAATTATTATCTGTCTTTCCCCAATAAGGCAGACAGAGTATTATGTCTGTTTTGTTTAACATTTCATTTCAAACATCTAGTATGGTCCTTGATATATAGAAGATACACAGTAAATATTTGTTGCATAAATATTCATTATTTACAGATAATTGGATTGGAATCATTGGTAATCTCTTTCAAAGTTTAACAAAGCTTGTGATCTTCCATAACTCTATGAATATTTTTACTTGAATTTCATTTTTGAAATATGCTTTTACCATTTTTGATAAATGAAAACAAGTATGATTTTAATCACATTTTGTGTTAAAGCAGCCTCATTATTTTTCTGGATTAAAGCATAATAACTCTTTCTTCGCATTTTCTCCTCCATAATTTCTTTCATAAAGCCTCTAGCTCATTCCAGTTTTTTCCAGTAAGACCTCCATGGACTGTCCACACCCAATGACCTCATGGGATGATAGGCAGCTGGAAGACTTGCTACCATCAAAAAATGGAGGAAGTGAAAAGAAGAAAAGCAGGAACCAACACAATATCTGGACACTAAAAATAGGTAACTAGAATTTTCAGAATTATGGAAAAGGAAGGACCAGAAGTTTCCAGAAGAAATGCTAATAATCTACACATACCTAGAAGAGAGCAGGTAAATGGAACTGATTCACCAATGGGATTTGACAATGGCAAACTAAGAAGCATTTTAGAAAACAGTTTACAGCACTATTAGAGGGTGTGGGAGAATCCAGTTTTAGAGTAAAAAGAAAAAAGACTAAACAAGAAAAATGAAGCAATGGTTAATAATTATTAACTACTGCTTCACCCGCAGGGAACCTCAGGGAGACTGGCAACTCGGCCTGGTCTGTTTGGGACTGGGAACTTCCCAGAGACCAGCATCTCTGCCTGGCTGTTTGGGACTGGGAACTTCACGGAGACTGGCATCTCAGCCTGGCTGTTTGGGACTGGTAGACCCACACTTCACCCGCAGGAAACCTTGCAGAGACCGGCAGCTTGGCCTGGGCTGTTTGGGACTGGGAACATCGGGGAGACCAGCAGCTTGGCCCGGGCTGTTTGGGACTGGGAACATAGCGTGGACCAGTGGCAGAGGGCCTGAGGTGCCTGGGACTGCCGTTGTTGGGCCTGAGGTGCCTGGGACTGCCGTTGTTGGCACCCCCACTTCTCCAGGAACATCTAGGAAGCCTGCCACAGGCCTGAGCTGCCTGAGACCACATCTCCTGGACCCACCCTTCCACCGGGAACATTGGACTACAGTGGACTACCATGCTGGCTTGAGGAGAGGTTCAGGAATCCCTCACCCAAACAGAAGACCTCATCAGGCTTCAGTCAGTGTGGCACAGTAGGAGGAATTCAGGTGACTGGATCTCATATTCATTGTGGTACCCAGCAATTTGACAAACAACAACCACACAGTAGAACCCTAAAACACACACTACAGAAAGTTGTGTCTGTTGGAATAGACCAGAAATTCACCCAAAAGGTGAAAATGACTAAACAAAAAGGCAAAATGGAATCCTGAACATCTAGTCCATCAGGGGCAAGTGCAGGTGGTAATGAAATAGAGGACCCTAAAATTCATACACCAGAAATCTCTGAAAAGATAGCAAATGAAGTAAAGAAACAAATCCATGAGGCTATAGAGGAACTCAAATTAGAAATAATTTCTTATGTAAAGACAAAAGTAAAAACCTTAGTAAATTAGCTGCTCAACATAGCTAGAAAAGAAATAGATAAGAAAATATAGGAGCATTGGAAATTGATTGAAACTTTGAATGAACAATGCAGAAGACAAGCAGAATCTATGAAACAAATTGAAAGAGATATGCAAGAAACAAAAAATTGCATTGAAAGCCTGCAAAGCTGTTTAAATGAAGCTGAGGATAGAATTTCAGACCTTGAAGACAGGATGCAGATAGCGATCTTGAAAGGGCAGAACTTATAAAAACAACAAAGCAGCATGAAATGAAAATCAAACAGCTACAAAATGATGCCAGGAGAAACAATGTTAGAGTAATAGGCATTAGTGAGGAGGTAGGAGACAATGCAAAGGATATAGCTAAGCTGTTCACAGAAGTAATGGCAGAAAATTTCCCAAACATGGGAGGAAAATCAGATATACAAATAAGTGAGGCATATAGAACACCATATAGTCATAACCGACATAAACCTACACCCAGACATATAATTATTAAGATCTCAGACATACAGCATAAAAACAGAATACTAAAAGCTGTTAGAAAAAAGCCACAACTCACCTATCAAGGAAAGCCTATTAGAATCACAGCAGACTTCTCAGCACAAACCTTCAGGTTAAGACGAGCTTGGAGTGAAGTATTTCAAGACCTAAAAGAAAACAACTTTCAACCCAGACTGACATACCCAGCAAAATTGTCTTTCAAATTTAATGGAGAAACAAGCTACTTTCATGAAAAAGAACAACTAAAGAATTTCATATCCACCAAACCAACCTTAGAAAGAAGGCTGAAGGACATCCTAGATACAGATAAAAATGACCACAATCTCCACAACAGCAACAGAAAAAAATAACCAGGCTGGACAAGAAAGTAAACAAGGGAGAAAGGCAGGAAACTAACAACAGTAACATAACATGGCAAAGTGAAGCCAGTACATATCAGTGATATCTATAAATGTAAATGGGCTCAATTCACATATCAAAAGAAACAGGTTGACAAAATGGATCAAGAAACAGGATCCCACAATATGCTGTATACAAGAAACGCATCTGACTCAAAAAGAAAACTCAGATTAAAAGTCAAAGGGTGGAAAACAGTATTCCATGCAACAGGAACCCAGAAAAAAGCAGGGGTAACTATTCTATTTGCAGACAATGTGAAATTCAAACCTAAAATTATTAAAAGAGACAAAGAAGTCCACTACATACTCGTAAGTGGAAAAATTCAAGATGAAGAACTAACAATTATAAATATATATTCACCAAACAGACGAGCACCCAACTATATAAGACAGATACTAAAGGACATGAAAAACCAAATACACAAGAACACAATTATTACAGGTGACCTTAACAGCCCACTGTCCAAAAGAGATAGATCAACTAGGCAAAACATCAGCAAAAAAATAGTAGAAAACAATCATACCTGTGAGTAAGTGGACTTAGTAGATGTTTAGAGAGTGTTCCATCCAACCACATCAGAATATACATTCTTGTCAGCTGCCCAAGGGACATTCTCCAAAATATGCCATATATTATCCCATAAAATATTTTTAAGTAAATGCAAAGGTATTGAGATTGTCCCATGCATACTATCTGACCATAGCGCACTGAAATTAGAAATTAATGGCAAAAGAAACTGCAAAACTGGCATAAATACATGGAAATTAAATAACAACCTTTTGAACAACCAGTGGGCTATAGATGAAATTAAAGAAGAAATAAAGCAATACCTAAAATTCAATGAAAATGCGGAAACAACCTATTATAATCTGTGGGATGCAATGAAAGTGGTCTTAAGAGGGAAATATATAGCAATAAACTATCATCAAGAAAACAGAATGAGCACAAATAAACAATCTAATGCTGCATCTCATGCCTCTAGAAAAAGAAGAGCAAGTTAAACCTAAAGCTCATAGAAGAGAGGAAATTGTAAATATTAGAGCAGAAATCAATGCAATTGAAATTAAAAACACAATAAAAAGAATTAATGAATCCAAAAGCTGGTCTTTTGAGAGAATAGACAAAATTGACAAACTTCTAGCTAACCTTATAAAGAAAAAGAAAGAAAAACCCAAATTCACGCAATAAGGACTGAAAAGGGGGAAATTACTACAAATCTCATGGCAATTCAAAAGATCATGAACACCTACTTTGAAAATCTCTACTCACATAGAGAAGAAAACACAGAGGAAATGGACAGATTTCTAGAAACATATGAACTACCAAAGCTCAACCAAGTAGATATAGCAATTTTGAATAACCCAATATCAGCTATTAAAATTGAAAACATAATAAAAAACTTACCAACAAAGAAAAGCCCAGGTCCTGATGGGTTCACACCTGAATTCTATAAAAAATTTAGAGAAGACTTGATGCCAATACTCCATAAACTCTTCTATGAAATTGAAAAGAAAGCAATCCTCCCTAAATCATTTCTAGAGGCAAGCATTACTCTCATACCAAAACCAGGGAAAGATCCAACCAAAAAGGAGAACTATAGGCCATCTCCTAATGAACATAGATGCAAAGATTCTCAAAAAAATACTAGCAAATAGAATGCAGCAAATCATCAAGAAGATTATACATCATGACCAAGTGGGGTTCATTCCAGGAATGCAGGGATGGTTTAACATACGCAAATCAATACATGTAATACACCACATCAACAGAGCCAAAAACAAAAATCACATGGTCATCTCAATAGATGCAGAAAAGGCTTTTGATAAGGTCCAACACTTGTTCATGATAACAGTTTCCTTCAGAAACTCGGAGTACAAAGTGTTACCTCAACCTTATAAAGGCCATCTATGACAAACCAACAATCAATATTATACTAAATGGACAAAAACTGAAAGCTTTCACTTTAAAATGAGGAACAAGACAAGGATGTCCACTATCACCACTCCTATTCAATATAGTTCTGGAAACACTAGCCAGGACAATCAGACAAGAGAAAGAAATAAAAGGAATAAAGATAGGAAAGAAAGAAGTTAAATTATCACTATTTGGAGATGACATGATACTCTATATAGAAGACCCAAAAAATTCCATTAAAAGACTACTAGAGGTAATAAACAAATTCAGCAGTGTAGCTGGATACAAAGTCAATGCTCAAAAATCAATAGCATTCCTGTACACAAACAAGAACTTCACCAAAAGAGAAATTATGGAAATATCACAATAACATTTTCACAATAACATCTGAAAAATGAAGTACTTAGGAATCAACCTAACTAAAAATGTAAAAGACCTATATTCTGAAAATTATAATATGCTAAAAATGGAGATTGAATAGTATATCAGAAAATGGAAGGATGTTCCATGCTCTTGGCTAGCACGAACCAACATTGTGAAAATGGCCATACTCCCAAAACTGTTAAACAGATTTAACGCAATCGCAATCAAAATACCATGGACATACCTCACAGATCTAGAGAAAACACTCCTAAAATTCATTTGGAACCAGAAGAAACCTAGAATAGCAAGGCAATTCTGGGCAATAAATGCAAGGCAGGAGGCATCTCAATTCTCGACTTGAAACTGTACTACAAAGCCACAGTGATAAAATCAACATGGTACTGGCAAAGAAATAGACCTGAGGATCAATGGAACAGATTAGAAGATACAAATACAGGTACAAAGACATTCAGCCACCTGATATTTGACAAAGGGGCTAAACATGTTCACTGGAGGAAGGATAGCCTCTTTAATAAATAGTGTTGGAAAAATTGGCTCTCCACATGCAGAACATGCAGAAGACTCAAACTAGATCCATGCCTATCACCATGCACAAAATTGAAGTCTACATGGATCAAAGACCTAAACATTAAATCAGAAACACTAAATCTACTAGAAGATAGGGTAGGTAGAAATCTTGGAGACATAGGTGTGGGCAGAGACTTCATGAACAAAATGCAAATTGCACGGGAAACACTTCAGAGAATCAACAACTGGGATCTCATATGATTGAAAAGTTTTTGCACTTCAAAAAAATCACCATCAGAGTGAAAAGAAAACCCACAGAATGGGAAAGAATTTTAGCCAGCAACCCCTCAGACAAAGGACTCATATCAAGAACATATACAGAATTGGAAAACATCAACTCCCTCAAATTCAAAGACCCTCTGCAAAAATGGGCAGCTGAGATGAACACACAGTTCTCAGATGAAGATATGCAAATGGCAAACAAATACATGAAGAAATGTTCACCATCACTGGTCATTCGATAAATGCAAATTAAAACAACACTGAGATATCATCTCACACCGGGAAGAATAGCTGACATCAAGAAATCAACTGATAACAAATGTTGGTGAGGCTGTACGGAAAAAGGAACACTGCTCCACTGTTTGTGGGAGTGTAGACTGGTGCAACCACTAAGGAAATCAGTATGAATAACTCTCAGAAGACTAGGACTGGAAGCTCCATTCAACCCAGATATTCCCCTCCTGGGTATTTTCCCAGAAAAACTGAAAAGGTCATATCACAGTGATATATGTGCACCCATGTTCATAGCAGCACAATTTGTAATAGCTAAATCTTGGAAACAACCAAGATACCCATCAACTGCAGAGCGGATGAAAAAGATGTGGTATTTTTATACAATGGAATATTACTCAGCTATAAAAAATAATGATCTTGAGGCCTTCATAGGGAAATGGAGACAACTTGAGATTATCCTCATTAGTGAAATAAACAAGAATCATATTTATAAATATCACATTGTGTCTCTAGTGTAAAATTAATAAGAACTGTAGGAGTAATAAAACCCAAAATGTGTACTTGTTACTGTAAAAAAGAGAGGAAAAGAAAGTGCTCTAAAGGATATAACTGCATGTGTGTTTAAGCGTGTAAGATAGATGTCCATATTACTGTTTTTGTTAGAATGTTGAGCAGAACCATTAACAGGCTCATTGGTTGAATGTGTACTTTGTATGTTTTAACTTTGTAACTTGAACAACTATTTCCAATGATGACAGTATGTAACTTATCCAGTGGCGATTTCTTAGTGTTTTTGTTTTTGTTTTTGTTTTGTTGTGGTTGTTGTTCTTTTTTTTTCTTTTTTTTTTTCTTTCCCCTTTGGAATTCTGTATTGTTGCTATCCTCTTTCTGTTTTGTTTGGTTATTTTTTCTTTCTTCTTCTTCTCTTTAAATAAAAATTTTTTAAAAAATAATTATTAGCTACTGAGAAGATATAATAAAAATCATCCTTTTCTATAAAAGTCCTTACAGCAAATATACTACTTAATGGAATACATTGAAACTACTGTCCATGAAATCAAGATTAAGACAGAGAAGTTTACTATTTCTTCCTCTATTTAGTTTTGAACTGGATATTGTAGCTAGTTCAATAATGCAAGAAAAAAATAAAATGTGTAAGAATTGTAAAAGGAAATTTATTACTACCATTTTTATAAACAGTATAGCTTTAGACATAGAAAATCTGAAAGAATTTATAATTAAATGTTAGAATTAATGAGTAAATTTAGGAAAGTCTTAGATTCATAGTAAATATTTAAAACCAACTGTACTTCCAAATGCTACAAATAAAATAAAAATATTTTAAATCTACCACTTACAATAGCATAAAATATCAATTAAAATACTAGAAATAAATCTAATTAAAATTATGCAACACTTCTTCCTGAAACTTATTTATGAGACATATTAAAGCTACTTACATAAATAGGGAAATGTATAGTTTGTAGATTGAAAACACAATATTATGAAGTTTAAGATCTCCTCTCATGTTTTATGGATTAAATGCAATTAAAGTGAAGACTCAAGCAAGTTTTTCTTGTCATTGTTTGTCCTGACGTGTTGACACTAAAAATTGTACAGATGAACTAGATCTAATGCTAACAACAAACTTGAAGAAAAGTTTAGAGGACGTTTAGATAGTAAGAGTTAATATTACATTTCAGAAATTAAGACAATATGTAATGAACTCAAGTACAGACATCAAGAAAAAAGGAACAGTTCAGGAACAAACCTACAAACATGTATTCAAATAATGTACAACAAAAGCGTGACTGCTGTGCAGTAGGGAAAGATGCATTTTTCAATAAACAATACTCAAATCAAATTGAAGCTAAAAATAATAATTCCGTGTGATAAAGTAGGGCAAACTGAAAATATCACATAAAAAAAGCAACTGTTTTAATGTTTGGGGGGTCTACTATGGACAATTGCTTTCATCAGGTGCAGACAATGTGTAGTATTTGTCTTAGAGAAACCTACAGAACAGATAAATTAATAAGTAAGTCATTAAGAGAAAGGAGAGAGGGCAGTCAATCATGAGGTCACTCCTGGAAACCCAAAAGTGGCAAGAGGGAAGGGAGAGGAAAGAGGAAGGGGGCAAAGGGATTCAAATTGGTGAAGATATGTTAAATGTATGTAGCATCTTCCCAAAATAAACCTTATCATCATGTAATATTAACATGCACGAATAAAAAAGGTACAAAAACAACAATGAATGCTGATGAAAATGACAGGGAGGAAGCAAACCTCCTACACTGATGGTGGTAATGTAAAATAATGCACCTGCTCTGGAAATCAGGCTGACAAAACAGAAAGAAAAGACGGCACTCATTGCTTCTGCTTTGTTTTTAGGACCATCTTTGACTATAGCAGAGAAAGGACTGCCAGGTATGTGAAACTCTCAGGTAGAAAAGGCTTCCTGGACTTTTACATGGACCTATTTTTCTAGATTTGTGTGTTCATGTTTTATTATTTTCAGAGTACATATATATCCATTGTGAGTTTTTGGTGTATATATATATATATATATATATATATATATATATATATATATGATACATCTTAAATCTTTCAATTTCACTTTCCCCTCCCTGTGCCTTCACCCTCAATTTCTTGGGCCTCTTCCCAATTTGCAAAAGATCTTATCCCTTATTTACTTAAATGATAGATACCATACAACACTTAAGTTTGTATGTCTGATTTGTGGTGGGGGGTGGAAGGTGGTACCAGGAATCAAACTCAAGACCTTGCTCTTGCCAAGCAGGTGCTCATACCAGAGCCACACCCCTTCCCTTGTATGTATGACTTAATTCTCTTAGCATTATATTTTACAGGTGCATTAATTTTCACATAAATGCATCCTTCTTTAATTTCATTAAGTAACGAGAAAAATTCCTTTATTCCAAAGTTAAAACTTAAGAAAGAATGGTCTCTGTTCTCCTCATATTCCCTGGGTGTTCCCAATCAGATTAAACATCACTTTGAGAATTTATCAAAGGAAATATAGACTTCAAAAAGAATGCAGTTTAAGCAATTTGAGTTTTCTCCACCCAAGTTCATAAATTAACTTTGAAACCCTCTTGAATTTCTGTGTATTTCAAATTCTAGTTCCTACTACAGTGCCATGCTCCCTGCAGACATTCAATAAATGTTAATTGAATTGAATTGAAATTTAATTTGAAGCCTTTGAGGAAATGAAATTTCTCACATTGGGGTAGCTTTTTGCTTTACACCAAGGAGGCCTTTCCCTGGATATATTGTAAATTAATTTTAGAACTTAATGTTTAAATGAAAGCAAAGCAACTCAATAGACAGCTGAAATTTTTAAATATAAAATGTCTCCCTGTGATGATCAAACTGTTTTGGTACCCTCGCAACAATTTTCCCCCAGCAAGAAAAAAATAAATAAAATGGATAATAGTGTGTGTGCACAGAGCATACACTAGTCATTTTGATAATAGCTCTTTTAAATCATGTTTCAAAGGCAAATGCTATTGAGTATTTCATTGATTCACCATTTATAGTAACAGCTTTCTATGAGAATATTCATGAAGCCTTGTGCCACAAAGTACATTATAAAAACCAATAGCTACTCAAAAATCAGAAAGAGTAGTAAAAGATGTTCAGCCCTTCTCATGATGGTGGAGACCGGTTCTTTTCTACTTCCATCTTCACTGGATTTTATTTTGCTTCATTTTCCACAGAAAATCATCATAGAACAGAAGATAAACTGAATTGGAAAGAGAAGTTCTGACTATCTCCATGACTGTCCAATAAAACATTTCCTCCCTATGTTTTCCTATTAATTCTTGATCCTCAAATTTCTTCCTTTTTGAGGAATCAGATAAAGGAGAACAGAAAAGTATCATAATATGGATAGACAGGGTTTTTCATGGCCCTCAGAGGATGAGAATGAAGTAAAAACTGGGTTACAAAGAATTTCTCACACTTGTTGTCTAGACTTAAACCAAATATATAAAATATAGACACTCAAAAGCAGAAGAAATCTGTTCTTCCCATCTGTCTTAGTTACTTTTATTCATCACTGAGGCAAAATACCTGATGCCCAAAGTTGGAAAGGAAAGGTTTATTTCTTACAGTTTTTGGAGGTTTCAGTCCATACTCAGTTGGCTCCAAGGCAGGGTGGCATGGAGGGGCCGCAGTTCATGGCGGCTGCAGACAGCAAGCAGAAACCGGCAAGAGAGAGACACACACCTTCTTCCTGCCATTACATCACATCCTGGCTCCACCCCCTAGCAGGGTGTAGCACTGACACCACCAATCCAAGCACTAGATAATGCACCAATCACAAATGCACAATGCCAATACATGAGGCCTGGGGGCCACCAACATTAAAGCATGACACCATCCTTAGGTATACATTGCCCAGGAGAAAGAAAAATACTAGATTTTCTAGCCTTAATCTTAGACAACAAACTCAGAATAAAGTATGATTTGTAAGAGGAATAGAAAGAGAAACTTTAGTTAGATATTCCTACAATCTTTATAAAAGTTCTTATTAATGTCATATTTATGCTTCATGTAAAGACTTCCTGCTTCACACAGAAAAAAATATTGAAATTTATATAACGGAGATGTGTCCAAGACTGGGAATACCCTTCTTTATCTCTGTCCCACTTAATGCAGGCCTCAAAAGCAAATCCAATTTCACAAACCAATAGCAAATGTTTGGTATCCAACAAACCTGAGTGAGAAATCTAGGGAATGGTTCCATGCGCTATTAGATACAAAAATAAATTTTAAAACCCTATTTATTATCTCTATGGTTCTCATCTGTGGTTCTCTATGGTTCTCATCTCGAAGACGGCTCCCAGATCTGTATCTCCTGACATAATACTCTTATAAAGTTCCCTTCCACCTGAATAAGAGCTCGTTCTGGTGATCAGTAGAACATAGTGATGGCATGTTGCTTCTGAGGTGAGGTCACAAAAAAGAATTAGGACTCCTAACTTGGTATCTTCAATTGTCTCTGGCATGTGGACACTCAAGCAGCTCCATGGAGTGCCTGCATGGAGAACCAAGGCCTCCAGATAGCAGGCAGCACTAACTCACCTGCTATGCTAGTGGGCCTTCCAGCCCAGTCAAATTTTCAAACGACTAAGTTTCCATCAGTGTATGGCAGAAATGAGGCTATCCAACCCACCTGATTCCCAGAATCTATGAATATAAGGAAGAGTTATTTTACATTGTAGAGTATGAATGTAATCTGTATGCAGAATTAGCTAACCAGAACTCCACAGTTAGCTGGTTCCAAGGAGTGGAAGCTTGGCAGAGGAGACAGTATTCGTGGCACGATCAATAGGAAGCAGCCAGACTTCCATTTTCCCTTTTTATTTTATCCATGCTCCGAGTCTGTTGGTTGGTGCAACCGACACCCAGCCAGTGTCTTCCTTCCCCAGTAAGCCCACCGTTCACACACAGAAGCCATCAGTGGGCTCATTTAGTGTCGCGTACCCGTGATCTAGCCTCCTAAAGTCTGCACCCAAGAGACTTAAGCCACAACAGTACCCACCTCTTAAATCTTCAGAAGTAACATTGCTTCCCCTCCCTCTGTCTCGGTCCTTTTTTTTAATGCAGAACAGCTGGACTGTCTCATCCTTGCCATAGACGTGCACTCTTTCTCACAATGGCACCCTTTATCTTTAATAATATGAAATGATTTCCTAGTCATTTATTTCCTTTAACATACAGAGGTCTAGATCTTCCTTTCTGAATTTAGTCTCAGATCTTGTGTCACTGACACACATGCCAATTTTATTTACATGGAATAAGGGTAGCTCCTTAAACCAAATTTAAAAGTAAGTGAGCCATCTCTTTAATACTAAAAACTAAACCAACATGGAGAATTTTTTATCTCATGTATTTTTCTTTGTGTGTCCTCATGATTCAGCATTACACTCCACTGAGAAATGTGATTTTTTAATTACTCTTATTTGTTTCAGCATTGTGTGATTTATTGTTCAATATTTGTTATACCCTATGAGAAAATAACTTTTCCTCCAAAGATGAATCTCTACCACAATAGTTGAAATAATCGCAGAAAATCTTCCGGGTGTCATGTTGTTTATGAAAAATGAGTGACCTTTTTTTGTTCCTCTAGACACAACATTGAGGCACATGCCTGTAATCCCAGTACTTGAGAGGCCGAGGCAGGAGGATCACGGTGAGTCTGAGGCCAGCCTGGTCTAGGTCAATGTTGTTCAAAGTGAGTTCAATGTCAGCCTGAACTACAGAATGAGATCCTGTCTCAGAAAATTCTGTTTCATTACTTCATGCTAAATTTAAGTACATCTTACTCTAAGTGTACTTATACAAGGATGAGAATTTCTACTTAAATTATCCATAAACTATTTCCATTCTAGACTTAAATGTTTAAGATACTATTTCCTACATTGGGTGGCTTGTTGAGTCTTTATTTCTCCCAGTGGCCTCAGGAAACCTTCTCAGCCTATTGTGCTCAGAAGTATCCAAGTTCCGCACCAGGTATTGTATTCTGTTCCTGCTGAATCCCGGAGTCCCTGTCACTTCCCTTCTTTGTCATTGTTTGAAGCTGTTTTCAGGGTTGTTCTGTTACGTTTTGTTTTTTCATTTTACTGAAGCAATAAAAAAGATAGACTGCCTGGTTAATAATCATTCTCAAAGGTTAGAACAAGAATTTTGTCATTTTTATAAATCATTTTTATTTCTATTCAGAAAAAAATGTATTCATTTTACAGAAAACATAATCTTCAGTTTGTTAATAGTTAACATGTAATTAAAATCAAATAAAGATCCACAGGCTTACCTCCATCAGCCCCTCCATTAGTAAATTCCAAAATATGTTTGAGAATTCTTCTAATTGATCCTTGATGCTCTCATTTCTTTTTCTAGTCACAACTAAATTTTTCATTGTTGTGACAGACAAAAGCAGGGATTATTCTACTAATATATCAGGGAAAAAGTGAATCCTCATGAAAGTTCCTTTCATAATTATACATGTATTTACGGTTGCTTCCTTCCTTTTCTCCTTCTTCTTTTTCTTTTGTATACACAAAGCCCACATAATATGGACTTTATGGAAATTCATATGCGGTAATGGTAAATTGAAAAGCAGCAATAACCCTGGTGTTAGTCCCAACACTGAAAAAGAAAAATCTGTCAAATTAGCAGGCAAGTACAAAGAGAAACACACAAAGTAGAGGGGAAAGACAGAGATGATAGAAGACTGCATTAATTAAAGCCATCACAAAACAAAAAATAGCAAAATACTAAGTCTTGTGATGAGTAGAGTCTAGGACGGCGTTGTGCAAAGAACAGTCCATAAGGGTATGGATATTTACTACCTGAAACAAGGCTAGTCCAACTGAGAAACTGAATTTTTAATTCTTTAAAAATCTAATTAATTTAAATGGCCACATGGGGCTTTGGGCTAATATTTTGGCCAGCTCATGTCTATAAGCTAAAGGAGACGGTGGCTCAGCAGACGGGGAGAGAAGAGCTTTCCTTATAGAGGTGACTGTGAGGAGGAGAGGGTGTCAGAAGGTTTATCCTGGGCTCTGGCTGCTTCATAACTTTGAGTGGGGAAATATCTATCTTGTCCATGTCACAGATTTCCTTGAATACAGAAAATGAGATCCAAAGCAAGAAAGCTTAAAATTGAGGCTTACGGTCCACCAGATGGAATGCCTATTATTCATTAACTGAGGTTAAGTATGAAACAAGAAATTCAGAGGGAAAAATGTTTGATTTTGTGTACAACCCATTCTTTTAAGTCAGGTTCGTCACAAGTAAACCATGAAAAGGAAACTCCCAAGCTGTGATTTATTAAGGAAGTGCCCCAAGAAGAAACCAGGGGGAGCACTGGGGAAGCAACACAGGAAAGCGGAGGAAAAGCCAAGAGCCAGGATGAGTTAGATCCTCTAGGCAGCTCTAAAATACACTGTACCTCACAGTTGGTCTCAGTTTGAGGAAGGAGTTGGACTTTCATAGCCCCAGTTGCCATATACGCAGTGTCTTGGAGGATGTAAAATCCTAGCAAGAAGTCATTCTGGTGGCACAAATGCAGACGAGCATTCTCTCAGGTAATGGCCCCTAGAAGAAAAGGCCCACTGAGGCCAGAGGAGTGGCAAAAGACATGGTACAGGTAACAGGAGGGGAATGGAGGCACTGGATCCCCAGCTGACCTACGGACTACCATAGAGTGAACAGTGGAGACTGGCCAGAGAAATTCTGGAAACAAAAATGATCTCCACATAAAGCCATTTACAGAAAAAGCAGACAGAATATTTGGCTGTAGGAATTAATCAATTATGTTCTAAATATTCTAGGGCTTGTTTTTTAAGTTAGAATCTTTTTGGTTTATACTTTCCATATTCCAGAAAAGAAATAAAATATTTTGGTTTAAAAGAAAGAAACACTTTGTTTTACTACTTTGTTTTACTACCCTGTAAAACAAAGGTATAGCCCTTTGATTTAAGACCCAGTATGTAATTGAAAGTCAGATTTACTGCAGACAAGTGAAAGTGAGTGTCTTGTCCACCACGCAGGTTCTTGTTTAAGGCCAGCCAGCTTTACTTTGAGCCTACACCAGCTATTCCCATATCTTTGCATTGTTTGATGTTTAAAAGATTTCATTGCAAAGCATTTTTGAAAAAAATAACAAAACATTCCAATTTACTCTCTTGGAATGTTGATTGTTTTACCTATCTGGTGGGTTCTCCACTAGAACTGCCTCATTCTTCTGTGTGCTTTCTCCTATAGCCTGGTAGAGAACAATTCAAGATGGTGTTATTCTTTTGACCAGTATATTTCTTCAGGAACTAAATTGTAAAAGGCATCTTCTTCCTAGTCACATATATCCTTCAAAGATTTATACTTTAAAACCACAGACAGAAACAGGAGTAAGCGTTTATTGTAGCCTAGATCTAGAGGCCCCCCCAAAGCCCCCTGTGTTGATGACAGGTGGGCATTTGGATGTAGCTGTGTCTTTGGTGTTTCACCCTAGATGATGGGTATGATAACTACATCAGTTCACTGATAGGTTTAATGTAGTTCTGGGTACAGATGATGCAAATGACCACCCTGCATATGGATGATGACTAACCAATAGGTTTGTAGCCAGAATGGAATAAAAATGGAAAGGAAGGCTCATTACTTCACTGCCTCCCGCTTGACATGCCATGGACTGTTTCTCCTCTGTCATGCCCCTTTTCTATGCACCCTGCCCTGGAGCCAGCTGACTATGGACTCAAAACTCTACAAACTGTGTGTTAAAATGAATCCTTTTTGAACTAGTGGGTGTTAGTTATTTTGTCCCGGCAACAAAAAATTAACTAACACAGCATCATTTTAGAACATCAGTATGATATCTTACAAAGTCATTCAGTTACTTCTAAGAGGAAAATGAAAAACTAAAATACACATATCCATTTAAATGATGCAAACAATACTTAAAGTTTTACATTGCTCAAAAAGGATATTTATATAGTTAGCTGTAAACTAAATATGTAACACAATACACTTACTTCCAAGGGGAAATTAGTCTGAACAAATATTCTAAATATTAAGATTATTTAAAGACTGTTCTCATTCCATTTGTTAAAAACACTTTTCCAACAAATTAAATAAAATTCTAGTATACAACTTATCTTTTCTGTGTACATACCCTCTGTATACCTGGTAACATCATAAATTAAATATCTGCTTTAAGAAATAGTAAGATTATGCTGCAGAGTATTTTTATAAAAGATAATAGGTGAGCTAACAGCTCTATTTGAGGAAAATATCAATGTTGCTGGAAAGCCAAATCAATAACAGATTTCAATGAATTATATGAATATTTTAAAATGCTAATAATATTATCAGAAACATCACAAACAAAATTAAAATAAGATGCAACAGCAGAAATAGAGTCACAATCTAGTGGTGGAGGAAGTATCCTAAATCCTAACAACAATAAATACCATCATGAGATACACATCTACCAGAAAAATCCTAGTACATTTTTTTAAAAAGGCAAACTTTCTAATTAACTTACATACATACATACATACATACATACATACACACACATGCACAGGACCAACTGGCATATGGAAAAAAAATTTAACTTAGAATTTTTAAATGCAAATTTTAAGAATTAGCCATAAATTTTAACCTTCAAATAGGGATGCATCAAAGGATAAAGTATAAAAGGTTAGCAAAGATGAAGGGAAACACTTTCTCCTTTTCAGAATGCAAATATGATGTGTGTCTCCCGGTTTGGGTTTGTGGTTTGCTATGGCATGTGTCTTGCTGTTCTGTGATACTGGGATGTTTGCACTGATCTACATCTTCTGTTTTTATTTTTAGTTCTGTATTACTTTAAGACAGAGTCTTGCTAAATTATTAAGTTGCTCATGTTGGATTTGAACTTACAATTCTCCTGCCTCAGCTTCTCAGAGTTGTGGGATTACAGGAGTGTGACACAGTGTCCAGTCAGTTTTATCACTGCTGGGGCACAATACCTGATTTCCACAATTTAAAGAGTAGTTTTAATTTAGCTAATAATTTCAGGGTGCTCAGTACATGGTTAGCAGACTTCAAGGCAGGAACACCGTAGCAGAATGGCCTTCTGGAGCAAAGATATGTTGTATAAAACTATGTAATGATATACTATAGGCATATTCATCTTATTATGTATATAATGGTGTAAAAATAAAACAATCTATCAGTAGTGCTTGATAAATTAAATTATTAAACATATGCAGCATAAGCGTATTCTCTATGCCCGTTTAAACAAGAGTTAATATAACCGTTTAGCTGTGAAAACCCCATTAATGTTCCATTAAGTAAAACGTGATGTAGTTTAGTATGGTCTTGCTTGTCACATTGTAAAGTGTGTGGGTGCACACACGTGTGTGTGCAGTATATTTGTCACTAATTCCTAAAAAATGAATTAGGAGGCAAGTTTGGATTAAAAGACTAATTCTAATTATTTGTCCTTCTTTTCCATAATATTCAGTATATTTATATTTACCCCTCTTATTTAAAAATAAAAAATCAGATTATTCTGGAAGTAACAGTGGAACACAGAATGATGTAGAACTCACTCATTCATTCATTCTCAAATGTAAGTCTTGCAAGAATTAAGAGCTGAGATGCACAATCTCTCCATACCTATAGAGGCTTCCTCCGGGACATGGAGTTGTCTGATAATTAATATCTAATAATAACCTGCAAATTAGTAGATTCATCACCTGGACAGTTACTGCCCCAAAACTAATGGTTTGTTTAACAAGTGAATTTTGTTCTCCATTTGATGTTCTTTTAATTTCTAAATGCCACTAGCTGAGCTTGGCAAGTGCTCAGCATGGTTGTTAGCGGCCAATACAGTTTAATGCCTGCAACTTCCAGAGTGGTGCTCTGCAGTGGAGTGTAACGGCAGAAGGGAGGAGAGGAACCCAGAGTCTGCAAGTTTAGCGGGGTTACATTGTGTGCCAGATCTGTGGTTCTGCTTCCCTTGGTTGCCCTCCCACTACCACTTATTCATCCATTCATTCGTCATTCATTCTTTCAAGATATGCTTCAAGTACCATCTTCATGTAGATAATGCTACAAGAGCTGGAGATTAAAAAAGAAAAAAAGCCTTCCTCATTGAACTTATATTTTAATGAAGTATTTAATAAAATAAGAATTTTTTAAATATTCAATTGATACTGTTTTGTGATGATAAATGTATGAAGAATAAATATCAGTGAAGTGTACTGTTTCAAATATGTTGTCAGGCAAGTCCTCCCTGAAAGTGTTACCTGAGTGAAGGCCCAATGAAAGCCTGAAAATATAAGAAGAATAATAGTGCAGACAAAACAAAAAGCAAAGAAAAAACCCTTCCATGTGGGTATGCCCAGGATGGCTGCAAAACAGCAAGGCAGTGGGCAAGCAGAAGGCTGAGGGGGAGCCCACTCCGGGGAAGGCAGACAGGCCGCTGCAGGAGCTTTGGCCTTTTCTCTAGGTGAGATGAAAACGTACTGAAAAACCTAAGTCATGGAGCAGCTTGACACATTTTTAAGGGATCAGAGCTCACTAGTTCTCAGCAAAATGTTATTCCCCTAAACACACGCACACGTGCGCACACACACACACACACACGCACACATATCATGGAACATTTAGCAGTGCCTCAGCATGTTGTGGACTGTATTGATTTTGATGGAGGTTAGGAGATGTGCTCCTGCCATCTAGTGAGTAAAGACCAAGCATGCTGCTAACTATCACACAAAAAGTTATTTGGCTACAATGTCAGCAGTGCCCAGGTTGAGAAAATTTATGCTAAGTTATGAGTAGAACACAGAGTGGCCAGCGGGGGAAAGAGGCACACCAATAGGAGATACTGGTACAAACTGGATAACATGTCTTGGAGCCATTGGCAGAACAGTAAGAACTGGTTAGCTTCTAGATGATTCTGTGCACAGATTCCAGTGACATAAGTGGTCACACAGAGGAGTCGGCGATGAGTACAAATCTTTGAGATTACTCTTCCTAATACCAGTTCCCAAACTTCCTACCCTCCCATTAATGTCACCACACTCTGCCCAGCCATATCTCGTCCACATCCAACTTTTATTCTCAGAGTCACATGGCATCCTACTTTGTCTGTCCCTCTAACCTGGCGCTAGGCTACCCCTGTTCAATCCAAGGACCACCTGCTATGTTTGTTGTTGTTGTTGTTGCACCAAACACCTGATCCAGCTTCCACTGCTTCTTATATCATGTCCCTAATGCAGCAGTAAAAAACTTGCCAGCTTAATTTCTAATGTAAATCTTTCCTTCTTGCATCTTCTATCCCAGACATGCTGAGTTTGCCTTCTACATGGCACACATTTCATTCCCTCCTCAGGAATTTTCTCTCAAACCTTCTAATAGTAAAACTCACCTATTGCAAACTCTGGATTAGCCAATCTGCTCATCTTTATAAGAAGTCTTCCATGATGAAACTTATGATTCTATTACATCTCTATTAGAAAGTTAACTGAATGACTGTTTGATGGTTAGTTTAAAAAATTATTGTTCTGAAACTAACTGAATATTTCAAAATAACTAGTTAATAAGATTTTGAATGTTCTCCACACTGGAATGATATATATCTGAAGTGATAGATATACAGTTATCCAAGCTGATTATTATATATTGTACAGATGTACCAAAATGTCATACTCTGCCCACACAAATATGAACATCAATATTATCAATTAAAAATAAAAACACATTTTTCAAATCATTTCTCTGTTGATTTCTGTTGCATACACCAGAATTATTTTTGTAAGTTCTGTGAGAGAAAAAATAGTGGTCTTCTTCTCTCATTGTAACTAGTCTCTGGATTGTACATAGCATTCTCTACACAGAAAATAATAAATGCAATATTTTAATTCGCTGACTGATGAAAGAAAACTTGGATTATATTTATAAGATCATTTTATATTATATAAACATTTTAAAGAAACATTAATATGCACATCAAAGACTTACAAAAATATGCCTTGCACAACACTAGATTTCTCTATGAGGAGAATGAATTTCCTACCTAAAGGAAAAAATAAAACACCAGGAGAATTAGAAATATATGTAATCAATGGAAGACTTAAGAAAGGAAAGAGAGAATGTTCATGGAATAGATACACGTTAATTTTTATTTTAGTACCATCTAGTTAAATGGTTGATGAGTAGGACTGTGAATATAAATCACTGAAAGAAATGTTACAGCCAGCCTGCTTTAGTCTCTTTCAGTGAGTGTCCTCGAGGAGCTGTTGAAACACTAGGACAGTAGGTGTTGGAGCTTATAAGGAGTTCTTCCTAGAGCTCTATTTAGCCAGTCCCCTCAGATGGTATCAGCCAGCTTCAGAGTAGACGAGCAACCTGCTCTTCTCCAGGTACTCTGGCCTACACCTGCCTCAGCCCTTTACTCCTGTGACCAAACCTATACAATGACACCAATAAATACCACCCTACTGTCATAGTACAATATCTTATCTCCCTGGTTCCCCTGCTTCTCTTTTTATTATCTTATTAGTGTGTATTGGTTATACAGCATAGTTGGTTTTATCTGGATTATTCATACATACATACAGCATACTCTCATAATTTCCACTCCCAGTTCACCCATGGACCTTCCCCGTCCCCTTAATCCCCCATATTCCCTTCATCTTCTCTAATAATCTCCCTTCTATTTTTCTACTTTTGTATTCTCTCTCTCTCTTCTACGTATAAGGTAAAACATGCAATATTTGTCCTTCTGACTCTATTTTATTTTGTTTAACACAATGACCTCCAGGTGCATCCATTTTTCTGCAGATGACATGATTTCATTCTTCTTCATGGCTGAATAATTAACAGAGCTTCTAGAGGAATAAATGGCAATCAGATCACGTCCCTCCTGGGAAGACCTCCAGCAGCACCCATCTCACTCAGAAGGTGCCAAAGTCCTACAGTGACCCTCCAGACCTAATGGATCTGGATCCCAATCACTCCTACAATCTCATCTCTACCACTCACTCACGAGGCTTCAACCACCCTGACCTCAGTGTACCCCATGCACCCCCACTCCCAGCTTTGGGGCTTCTGTAATTGCTCTTTCTGCGTGAAATGCCTTTGCCTTAAGTAACCCTATGTCCCACCTCATCCCCTCCACTCTCTGTGCTTAATAAGGTTGTGCCCCCGACAATGCGCTTTTCCCCTGTGCCTGTTTGTTTTTCTCTAACACTTTCCAGCATGGCATAAAGTATAACATAATTACTGGTTTTATTATTTATTGTCTTTTCTCCTTCACTAAACTCCTTATAGTAGGGATTTTTATGTGTTTTCTTCATTCCTATAACCTCAGAATCTAGAGCAATAACTTGCAAGTGCCCAATAAGTAAATATAGAGTGAATGCAGCCTGAAGTTTCAACATAGGTGCCCAGGTATGTTCCTTTGCACACAAACGCATGCACACACATGTATTGTCACATGTATGTATACACGTTCGGGCATGCATTAAGATTACAACTGCAGCAACACAAGATAAAAGCCCTAAAATATCCCTTATCCCTCTAGCTCTTGGATTTAGGTTGAGTTTGTCCCCTGATGCAAAAGTTATGGAAAACCAAACCTGCATAAGGATCAAAATGACCAAGTCAAACTATTTTTTTTGTTAATTCATTTCTTTAGGCAGTCTCTACTCCTTAAATCTCCTAGTTTTCCACATATTCACATCTCCTCTTTTCAAAACCTGAAATTTCAAATCTCTGCTACCTGAGATCCAAATAGCATCCTCATATAGTTGATAAAAAGAAATAACTGGCTTTATCTCTGATAGGATATGGAATTGACTTTTATGCATTAGTCATTCAACCTTGAATTGAATTTTGACAGGCTCTGCAGTGTATTAAATTGTTCCCACAAGGATGAGAAGTATATATTTCTTATTAAATGTGTAACAGAACTCAATAATACCTGTCATTTTCCACTGCAGAGATGAATTTGAATTAAAGCAGAATTAATTCAGCTAATTTAAGGAGAGGTCTAATGCCAAGTTTATTTCACTTAAGTAATAAAACAAATAAACCAAATTCCTGTGTAAAGTTCTGTAGTAGTTCAAACAATAATCTCTGATTCCAAATAATCGCTAGAAATATGTCAAAACCAAGAATTTTATTAATGTTTTGCAGCCTACAGAAATGCTTCGATGAATGGCATATATTAAAAGAACTGTGTTTCGGAAGGACATGCTGCTGTGGAAATCAGTCTGTCCTTAAGCCAGCTATATGTGGTTCTGTAGGCAAAGTGGAAACTGAAGCTAATATGGAGTAGGCATCTAACTGTTGTGAGCACCTTCTAAATAGCAAGCACTGTTCTAAACAGTTTACATTATCTCAGTCATAGTTTCTAAAAACAAAGCATGCACTGACTCCGTTTTTAAAAATGAATAGACAAATATTTATTTGCAACTAATAAAATACAAAGCCAAAGTTTGAACCCAGAGCTACCTGAATCCAAAGATACATTACCACAGTTGAGTCCAAAGTTCTGTTATCCTCTGGCTATCTCAGTAACGTCCTACTTAGTGGGAGACCACAGAGAGAGGAGACATCTGATAATATTGGCAGAAGATGAGCAACTAGAGTTCAGTAGGAAGAGCTCTGAGTTAGAAATCAAGGCATAGTTTGCTAAATGACTTTGGACACTTTTTTGCTTTAGTTTCCAAGTTATAAAATTAAATGATCCCTTACCGCATACTACCAAGTATAATAAAATAACAGTAAGAGAATGTCTATATAATGGATTTCTGTGGAAAAGGCTTCCTACCTTGGTAAAATCTTGGGTCATATTTCCATGATGGTTCTATCAGTCCCACAACTAAATTTTCCTAAGAATGCATGACTAACACTGAGAAGAATCCTTTTCTGAAGTAACCAATCACCTCCTAGTCTGTATGTTTACATATGCAAATGCACAAATTCTTACACAGTCATTTCTTTTAAAACAGTATAGAACATCTCCTTGGTGAATAAAGGATTATAGTAATTGAGTTCAATACTGAGCAAAAACAATGGTTTTATACAAACTCTCTGCTTCTACAAATATTTTGTTTAAATTTATAATCCCAGATTTTGATTCTATAAATACTGTATATCTCCTGGGTCTTATATTATTTTTTTCCTTAGGTCATTCAGTACAGTGCTTTAAGGCATACATCATTATATTGTTTTACTATGCATTTCCCTTTGTAGATATCTTGTCCCACCAAAGTGTCTAGTCATGTCATTCCTTTCCCTAGGACTCTGTACATTTATGACTCTTACAATACCACTAGAACAGTTATTCTACTCCTAAGTGAACCCATTTAGATCATCTCCCATGTGCAGATTTTAGTTTAATTTAATCTAGTTATATACTTCTTTTGAACAACAATACAAAACCATGTACTTAGACACACAGAATCAGGGCTCCTCTTTCCTTTGTGAATGAACATTACTTAGACTAGTGAATTACTCTTGTATGGAGTAGCTGTTTGTGACATTCTGAAGTAGCTGAAGTTTGCCACTGCAGTGTTCCTGTTTGCTTTCATTTTTCTGCAGCCTGCACAATCCCCCAGCTGTTCAGTACCACTCTTAACCCAGGCAAAAAATCTCTAGTGAATCAGTCTAAGTGCTTTATTCTCCTGTCTACCTCTGCTCCTGTATATATATTCTGTGTCCTAATCTCTCCTGCCTTGGTCTGTGATAAACTAAAATATGTTACTTTAACCAATTAGGATTTTTATCAACATAAAATATCTATATAGTGTAGGTGATCACCTAAAGAATGTATAAAATCTATGAAAGGAAAAAAGGGAAGGAAAACAGTAGAAAGAATGAAAAAGAAAGACAAAAGGGGAATGGCGATAGGGAGGAAGGGGTGAGGGAAAGAGAGTGAAAGGGAGACAAAAGAGAGAGAAAGATGGAGAAAGGGGGAGGGGACACTGAAAATACTAAATGAGATTCAGGAGCTATTTGAGTTATATGACCTTTTCATCAGTAATCAAGCTACCTCTTTAGATGACTCACCACTCTACAAGTTATACGGCCAACCTTAGTAAATGTCCATTAGTGTCCCAGCTACACCATTTCAAGGCACCTCACTGTCCCTAGATCATTCTAGACCCCGGAGCTCCAACTACATCCTTGGTATCTCACTCAACAAATCATCTCTGCAGAAACGTGTGATCAATACCTGACCGTGATAAATGACACCTTCAAATTCACTCTACCTTTAAGGACAGCTACTTAGCTTTGATAAACATGAATCAGAGTCCTGAACTCATAATTTACCCCAGACTGTCTTGTTGAACTTCTGAGACTGTTTTGTCTCTGTAATCTGATTTTTAGGATTTGAAAATTGTTTGGATCTCTGTTGTCATTTTCTGAGCCCTCAGTGCAGATATTTCCTTGATTAACCTATATCTTTTTAGACAGTGGCTCTGTTTGGATCTTCTCCTAACTCCTACAAGATGATTTCTTACTCCAGCCATTATAGAATTTGCTTTCACTTGACTAGGTAAGTCTACTTTCTGTTCTTAGTGCTCTAAACCTGCTCCTTTCATGTCATATCCTGCTAGCTAACAGAAAAAACAAATTTATCTTCCCTGTTAGAATTTCATTACCATCTAATGAAATGACATCTGAATCCATATGATACCTTCTCCCACTTGTTCACTTCACTTTCCTGTGGTACTACTATGGGTTAATTTATTCAAATCACACATCAGTCCTTTTCTTCTGATGTTAAAATAAAAATCTCAAGATCACTTGGAGGCCGGGGCACATTTCCACAGTGATGGGCAGGGGTCCTTCTGTGCATCCCTATCTAATTTATCCAGCCTCAGTGTTACGGCTTGGGTCTGAAACGTTCCTCAAAGGTTCCTGCGCTGAAGCTCGGCTCCCAGCTGGTGGTGGTATTGGGTTACAAGGAAACGTGTAGCTGGGGGTGCACTGTTGGAGTAGGTATTGGGACTGGCCCTTTCTCTGCCTCTGCTTTCTGGCTGCCAAGAGTTGAGCAGTTTTGCTCCACTATGTGCTTTCTTCCCTATCCTGGCTCACTGTAGGCCCAAAGTGACACTCAGAAAGTTATTCAGAGCATAGGGCTAGGTGTATAGAGCTAAATGACACACTCAGGCAACGCAAAAACATATAAATCATACATACCTATATGTTACATGATTTAGATCTTTATATTCTGCAAGACACTTTCGCATTAAAGTTTAGTAAAATTTCTGTCCCCCACTCATTGATCCACTAAATCTCCACAGCCTGACCTTGAGGGAAAATATCATGAACCTGAGCCCTGCCTGCCATGTTCCGTCATCTGTATTCAGGCCTGTATGGATGTTTTCTCTTCCAGGTTTGCTTCCTCACAAGAAGTGCAGGTGATCGCCAATTATTCATCTTTATTTCCAGAGCAGTCTGGGAGATTAGAAGAGATGAGAATTGATTAATGTTCTCCATGCAAAGTTCAATAAGTGTTTAATCACAGCTTGGAAATAAAGCAATGCGTCTGATCTTTTACAAATTAATTTAACGTTGCATTAAAAATAAAATAGGCCGTAAATTGTGCTGTGCAGGGATAATCAATGGCTCATTATCCTTGCTTCTAGCAAAATGCACTGATTCTTTTAAAGCCATTAATGAGTTATATTGGGCAGTACACAGCCACAAATGTGTTCAAGTATTATTGATCCTACATCTATAAAACTAATCTCATCAGGGTACAATTTATGAGTGGTAATAATGCAAGCTGTTCCACAGTCCATATTAAAGAAATCAAAAAGAAATTTCATGTCCATAAGGCAAGATTATAAGATCACTGGGGAGGAAGAATTTCTGAGCCCTTATTCCATTGTGCTGCTAGCACAGCATGGCACTTAATCACTGCTAAATATAAATCTAATAAAAGAATTATCAGTAGTGACCAATGAGATGTTAACAAGTTTCTTATATAACTAAACACTATGATAATTCTGTAATTTGGATTGATGTGAACACTTTCCTTAGACATTAATAGAATATTGTACACAAATCATCTATGAAGTTATTTCTATATTAGTTAAAATTTTATGACATAATGTTCACAAATATTTTGTTACTGAAACCGAAAAATTTGAGGTGATAGATTATTTTCATTGTTCATCTTTGTAAAATATATGTTTCGTCCATAGGTTCAACTGCCTATTACGTATATCCCCCTAGGATGTCTGTTAAACCCCTCAAGTCTAACATGTAAAAAAGTCTTGGTGTAATTCCTAAGAAATCAGTGTCATTGCTGAACCTTAGGGTCCACTTTATCCTGGATGGCAGAGGGCAAGGAAAGTATGAGCTGCCCTCGTGACTTCTGTAGAAGGAGAATGGAGAATTCTTCACAGAGAAAAGAAGATCGAATTGGATAACTAACCACTGTACATGTATCAGTAAGATTTTTATGCTTTGTTTTATTTTAATTGCTACAAAACAGAAGCAAAGCTAAATTAATTTTAGGTAAGAGCAAGGACTACCTTGATACCTACCTCCTAGAATGAAACTGTCATCACTAAAATGTGGTAAAACAAAGAGGTGACATGTGACTGAAAGCTAACAGACAAGTACCCCCAGTATTTTTGTGAAACTTTATGAGGTTTACAGAGCTAAATTCTGAAGTGTAAGATTTAACATCCTCCTTTACTGGCCTATCCTTGCTCCAAACAGCAATGGTAACAAGTAACAGTTCAGAATACACATGCTGAAATTTCCAAAATTCAATGTCTTCTTAAGACTTCATTTAAAAACTTTAAACTAGTCACACTGTATTTTGCAGGTTTTAAGACTGCCATTGGTACTGAGGGGCAGTTCACTGATCTGAGCATTCACATGGGAAAAGCAGAACTTGCTCTCTCCTCTCAGCTCTTCAGGGTCTCAATAAACTTCCCATTCTAAGAGATGTAAGTGACACGTTTCCAGCCAGTTTCCTTTTACAGCCTTTAATTTTAAAAGAATCTTTTTACCTATTTATAAGAACATAACTTTATAACAGAATACGTAAACACTCATTGCCTAGAATTTCCAAAAAAATATTGTCAGACTTGTTTTGTTAAACTGTCAAACAGTGTCAGAGCTGGGTTTTGTCAACAACTCACATTTGGCAGGTCAGAGTCTGAAAACACCTACATTTCGCAAGCTGTTACAAAAAAGGAGACAAATTCAGAAGTATGAGTGAAGCCAAGAGAAGGCCAAGAGCCTGGAAAAGCAGAAAATCCCAACTATACTGAGGACTAATCTGGGGAGGGGAGGAAGTGATGCCCCTAACTGCAGTGCTATAAAGCGGTACACTTTGAATATAAGACAGAGGTAGTTTCTCTTTCCATCCATAAGCTTCTAACACAAAGTCACTTTATCATTACTGCTTTTTGAGGTTGAATGTCACAGACTCATGGGCAAGAAAACAAGCTGATAAAGAGTTTCTGAGGTCATGTACACTTGTGAATACTAGTTTAACCATAAGGTCTTTTACTGAATGTTAGCATAGGCTGCTTTAATTTAAATAAACCAAATTCTATAGCAAGGGATTACACCGGGTAACCATTTTGAATCACAATACATCTACATTTGCTCCCAAATATTTGTATGAACAAAAATTACTTATGAATCTTGTTTTCAAAACCCAAGTATTAATGAAAAAATACTCAACATGATGAAATGCAAATCAAAATCCCAGTGAGGTATTAATTAAGGCTCAGAGTATATCTAAAATAAAAAAGGCAATAACAATTGTTATCAGGGAGCAATTGTAAATGATGTTGTCATCTTTTGAAAAACAGTATGGAGGAGCCTCATGATATTAAGTATATAGTTGTATGACAGCAATTTCAGCCCTGATTATATACCTATATTAATTTCTTAGGGATATTGTAACAAAGTACCATACTGAATTACATGAGTAACAGAAACTTATTTCCCCAGTTCTGAAGGGTGGAGTCCAAAATCACGGAACCAACAGGGCTGTTTTTCTCTAAGTCCTCAATCCTTGACTTATAAATGTTGGCTGAACTTTTTTATGGTTGTCCCTCTGTGTACTCAAACTCTGTTGTCTCTGTTAATCTACTCTTTTGTATGAGGATACCAATCAAATTGGATTAGAGCCCATCTCAATGATCTCATTATCACTGTATTATTTCCTTAAAGACCTTGTCCCCAAATGTAGACACAGTTTGAAGTACCAGAGGATAGAGCTTCAAAATATTCATGGGGGAGGCCATAATTCCACGGTAATTGAGAACTTACAGATACATAAACTCTACATGTGAACGTTCAAAGTAGCGTTGTTGGTAACTAAAAGTGAAAGCAACCCAAAGTCTATCAGCTGACAAAAGGAGAAGTAAAATATGTTATCTCCAAACAATGAATTGTTATTGGTCATAAAAAGGAATGAAGTACTGATTTATAAGAGATGTACCTTAAAATTATTATGCCAAGTAAAAGAAACCAGTTAAAAAGGCCACATTTTGTATTATTTAATTTGTACAAAAATAGACAGATATGGCAAATCCATAGGGAGTATCTGAGTATTTTCCAAGAGCTGGAAGTCTGCTGCTGGAGTCAGGTTTTGTTTTAAGGGTAATAAAAATGTTCTAAAACTAGTTATTGATAAGGGTTGCAGGACTTTGTGAATATACTGAAAATACACTATACACTTTAAAGGGGTAAATTTTCATTGTGTAGTATTACATCTTAATAAATTAATTATTTACTAAGTTAAAAACTACACATATATTCTGGGTTCCCATCCCAGAGATTCTGATTCAAAATCTAAGACAAGAATTTAAAATGCACATTTTAAACAAATGTTTCCCCACCCGCAAAAAAATGTCTTGGATTCTGAAGAACAGTCAGCTAAAAACTGGTGATATGGACTTCAGAAGGCTACCCAAAGGGACAGGAAGCTTCTTAAGAAAGGGACACCAGAAACCCTACACTATGCTGTTTGCAATAATAGTTGTCTTTGTATCAGAAAAGGGGCTCATCCTGGGCCAGAAAAGGGCTGAGAAAAGGAAGAAGCTACAGCGTTCATAATGACACAGATGGCTTTTGGGGCTCTGGACTTCTTAGGAAGATAGAGTTATAATTGAGAACCAATCTATTCATGTGCTCACTCACTAAGAACTCACGTACAAAAATAAAGACCCATGATCTAAATAGATTGTTTTGCACTGGTGAAGAATGTATACCCTTAATTTCTCAGCTTTAACTCTGATATAATTGGATGTAAAATAAAAATGACCATAGTCAAGGAACAATAGAAAAGTTATTACATTGGAGTAGAAAAATGGCCCTCCTTTTTATCAGCTAGTATTGGATACATTTACAGCGAAAATCTGTAGGTACATAATACCAAGATCAGTTAGGAGAATCCAGTTTCCATGTCATGAATAACATGAAGTAGAGATTCTTATTGCCAGAAACTGGGACATCTTGCTAACAACTATCGTACAATCAGATGTTGTAGCCCCAGACAATCTATCAGATAACTATAGCCTCAGCGAACAAACTGACCAATCCAGAACCAGGATTATCCAAATAAGTGATACTGGGATTCTTGACTCTTAGAAATTACAGTAAGTCTCTGAATTATAAACATTCAAGTTGAAAATTTTCACAGGTGTGCTGTATAATATTCACAGGTGTACTCTATAAGACTCACTTTGTTGGATTATGAAAGAATTTGATTTCTAAATGAATTTTGATTTATTCTCCAGGAATGCAACTTGGTCATAAATTGAGGACTTATTGTATGCGAAATAAATGTTCATTGTCTTCATGTGCTGAGTTTTGGGGTAATTACATTTTGTGCTGTAACAAAAAATGGCCCCTCCAGCCAGTATACTTCAGTTTCTTAGTTGCCTAAGTAATAATTCCTGTTCCATTTCCAGTTGCTTCTGTCTCAGAAATAGCAGGTCACTGTGATGTATAGCTAGTTGCTGTGATGCACACTGTATAAATCAATCCTCAACTGACAAGCCTTTATGCCTCTGTACTTCCTGTTTGCTTAGCCCATATAAACTCTAGACCACCAGAGATCAAGGCCTACTATTTGGGTAATGATCCCAATCAGTGCCCACTGACATCTGCCTCCAAATTCTGGGTGTCACTTCAGTGCTTCTGCTTGCTGTTGCATCTGGCATGTCAGTTGGGAAGACTGATCATCCTGGCTTCTTTAGTCACTGGTCATGGTCCTCACAAATAGAATGAAAACCTCTTCAAGTCCCAATGGGAAGGTGCACCCTCAAGATTTCTTGAGTCACCTCAGAAATCTTGAGGAGGATTCCTGGTTCCTGCTAGAGATCAGACCCTGAAGATGAGAGGATGCAATGTGTCTGTCTGTCTATCTACCTGCCTGCTTATCTTCCTGATTCCAGTAAAACCCCCAAGGGCACCCCAGGTATTCTGTCTATCAGCCCTGCTCAACTGAAGCAGAGGAGAGGTTGATCACCTCTTATCACCTTATCAGTCAGGACTATCCTTGAGGGAAAGGGGTTGGAATATTTTAACCTCTGAGTGCCTGTTGAGTGAATGTGTAAGTGAATGGAATGGAGAATGTAAGCAATAGGCTGTCCCATCTGTGCACCAAGACTGGGAAGTGCTGGTCACAGTGACTGATTGGGCCCTCACCTGAGGTTCCTGTGGCAATCAACGTATGGCATAATGGAGCCCTCACACCCTCCTCAGCTAAGTCTCCACAAAGGGCATGACCAGGCAGGCATCTGAATGGTCTCTTTCTGAGGGGTACCTACCCTTTTTCTGTTGCACCATAGTTGAAGGGTACACAATACACACATAGGAAGTCAGACATGGGAACTAATTAGACAAAACCTACAGTCCTTAACTGCAGAAGAAAGGGCTTTGACAGAATTAAAAATGAAACCAAACCACTTCCTAAATCTCAAAGAAAAAGAAATGAAAAAGAGGCCCATTTTTCCTGAGAATCCTGCCTTGGCACCCTCATCAGCTGCTGCAGTTGCTGCCAACAGTTTCACCACCCCACCACCACTTCCAGCTCTTCTATTTACAGCCAATTGAACTGGATCCCACTATCCATTGCCTTCAATGGGCCATAGAACCCCTACTGCCAAACCTTCAGCTTCATGGCTACACCTGCCTGGGCAGATGGTGTCATTTACTGCCCACCCAAGACAACTGTCAACAACTTATTCTCAGTCTATTCAACATAAAAATATCTATACTTTGAGAAAAATTAGACTCTCAGCCCTGACAAATGAGTTGCCATGGCTTTTCCCAAAGGCTGCCTCACCTAGAAACAACCCAGTCATGTGCTTCTCAAAAACATCAAAAACAGGGAACAGAAAGCTCTTCAACCACAGTTACCCACTAAACTGATAAAAGAAAAGCACTGATGTCCATAAGAAAATCCAGTCTGATGGATGACCATACCCTCTGGCTATCAGTTTTAAGGACTATGGATACTAAAAAATGAATGTCCATTTAGATTAAAAGATAAGAACTCTAAAAGGCTTTAACCTGGATCAGACAACAACACTTTCACCAGTTTGATGGGCTCAGACTAGGCCAGACTGGGCTTCCTTCTTCATCTGGGCCACTGGGAGCCCATAGTACCATCTTTGGGTCAACTAGAACTCTTGCCTCTTGGCCTTTCTGCCAGACACAAACTTGTAGCTGAGAGGACATCTCACAAAACATGAATTTCTTTATAATCTGGTCCCCATATCACTTCAGGGAAGACCTCTTCTTCAAGTTAAAAGTGATTATCTCCTTTGCACCAAGCTAGCCAACCTACCTCTAGTTTAACACTGCACTTTCAACTTTAACTGTTCTCTGAGAGGAAGATAACATAGGCATCTGCCTGAGACAGATAGCAGCAATCCTGAAGTTCTGAAAACTCTCCTTCCAGAAGTATAAGCCAAGACTAACCTCTTGGCTCATCAATCACGCCACCTCACCACAAACCCCACTGCGGTCAGATGTCATGGAAATCACAAATAGGCATATAGCCACACATCAGCCTGAAACACTATTACTCATCTTTCCTGCCTGTAAAGCCAGTTCAAGATCTCTAAGCTACTAATGCTGCCATGATTGCCTTCAATATGCATTGCCTCCGTTATCTGACTCCCAAAGGCTGCTAATATACCTGTCCAAAATGAAACAATACCTTCTACCTTCAATTGGCTCCTTTTGGCCAGTCCCTCTTCTCTTTTAAATAAAAAAGACCTCAGTTCTGGACTCAAAAGCCAGTTGACCTGGACTCAGCCTCCTAGAAGTTCAAAAACTTGTTTACCTTCTTTGGACAACCTCTTACAGATGACCTCACTACTTTATTACTACACCTCTGATTAATGACACCCGAACTACCTGCTAGAAAGACACAAAAGCTCTGCTACAATATCTGCCAGAAATGGGCTGCACAAATTTCTTAGGGCTTCTGGCTTCTATAAAATCTGCATCCTTGAGCTCACAAAAACAATGATGCTTACTCAGACTGTCAGCCCCTGCACACAGTGCGTGGTCTACCTGTGCAAATACTTTGGTCTAGTTGCTAAGAGCTGCCTTCCCCCACATTTGCCTCCACACTCTAATAACCATTGTCCTTCTGATCAAGAAAGCTTACAAGTTCACCATAGAGTGAGACCCAACAGTCCAGGTGCCACATGCTGTACTGGAATGAACTTTTGTAAAACATTGATCCCTTCACAAGTGCTGAGTACACCCTGTTTACAGATGGAAGTAGTTCTATTAGGAATGAAGCCTAACAGGTTAGATATCCTTGGACAAAACTATTTTGGCCAAAATTCTCCTGCAGGGATGATCTGCACAGTAAACTACTTCCTGTTACTATTTGGAAACCTGCTACCAATGACACAAAATAATCCAGTTCAGAGGCCTAAGTCCTCTCCATGGATTCGATTGACTGAAACATGAATCCCAAACACAGACTTCATCTACCATATGTTCTGCAAGTTTGAGTCACTATGCTGGCACCCATTCCCCTGAAGCCAGCTCAAGCTTGTGTCTGAGTCTCCAGCCCTGACTTCCCATTCCCTACCCACACTGAGAAGACAATAAAAGTTCATAGGGTCCTTCTGTAAAAAGTCATCCTTAGCTATGGCCTATCCTTGATCATTGGCAGTGACAATGAGCTTGCATTTGTAGCAGAAATAACTTAAAAACTAGATAAGCAAAAACAACCTATGGCATACAGGACACAAAGCTCTAAAAAAGTTAATAAAAAAAAGCTTGTAACTGGTTAAAAAACCAGTTATATCTGTAGACATTCCTGAACATACATATAACTAAGGTACATATTAACTACCTCTACTAGTTTCAGAAATCCAGCCTTAGATACACTAAAAGGTTTACCTGGTCAGCTCCTCCAAAGCTCCCTGAGAAGAGACAATGCACCCAAAGCTCTGTTCTGATCTCCCCAGATGCTGACCAGTCCACACACGGCTGAAGCCTGAGAATATCATTCACAAGATTGCTCCAGACCTATTCTCCTTGATTTTGTGTCTTTGCAGGCTGCTTATCCCAGTCATTGATTTCCTGTCCCCTAATAGTTGTGGTTTTTGTAAACTGACCTGAATTCTGCTTATTCCAGTCCTTGTTTCCCTGCTCCCTGCTAGCTGTGTTTTTTGCCTTACCCTCTATGCACAGTTGCCCCAAGAGAAGAGAACAATCAATCAAACATTTGGCCAAGATTTGATGAGTATCCAAGACACATGGGACACTCTCTTAGATCAGATTAACTCCCTCACTCCCTTATGGGGGTAATGTTTCAGAACAGAGAGGCCTAAACTACGTCTCTTCTAAAAACAACTTAGGGTAAAACTATAATAAAATAACCTTGGGGATCTTGGCTAGGGCTCATCCTAGGATCACTGTCTGCTTCTAGTTGGGCCTTGTCTCAGAGGGGCACATATAATATGCCCAGCAAAGATTCACTGGGGAAACTAAAAGAGGGGGAAATGCCCCTCCTCTGCCAGTACATTTCAATGTCATAGTTGCCTAGGTAATAATTCCTGTTCCAGTTCTGGTTGCATCTGTCTCTTAGAAACAGCTAGTCAACTGTGTTGCATAGCTTGTCACTATGATGTGTATTGTGTGAACAAATCCCCACTTGACAAGCTATTCTGTCTCTGTACTTCCTTGTTGTTTGTTTCATATAAGCTCTAGACCACCAGAGAGCAGGGTCCAATATTTTGAGAATGATGCCAATCAGTGCCCACCAATGTAAATACCTCTGCCTCCAAAACCTGGGTATCATTCTGGTGTTTCTGCTTGCCATTGCAGTGCACTTTTTAAAAGAATTTTTTATTTATATAGGTTCTCAATGAAATTGAGAGAAATTTACACAAATATCTCTTATTGCCACACATATGTAGTGACCTCCATTATCAACATCCCTACCAGAATAAGGACATGTGCTCTTAAAAATGATCTTAGACTGACACATTACTATGGTTCAACTGAATATATTTTTTATAGAAATAGCTAACCCATACATAGTTAATGCCATGTATCAACTGTAATCAATTGTTAGCATACAATACCTATCATTTGCCAAAGATGCAACAAAATATACAAAGCAGATAATTTCTGAAAAAGTCAGAAACTAACACCCATAGAAAGAAGGAATAATGTTTGAAGAAGTTTGGGTTCAATTTATCCTACATCTCTTTCTTGGTGTGTGACTTTGGGTAAGTTCTTTGAACTGTGCTATCAACTAATGTCTTCATTATTTTTTTCATTGCTGAAACCAAATACCCAACCCCCAAAGTTAGGGAAAAATGTTTATTTAGCTCACAGTTTGTAGAGGTTTCAGTCCATAATTGGCTGGCTCCAAGACAGGGTGGCACATGCAGAAGGGCAATAGTTCATGGCAGTAGAAGACAGCAAAAGCAGGTGAACTTTAACAGCATCTTTCTGCCCCTTTTACAGTCTACCTCGGCTGTTGGAATAAGGGTGGTGTCAAACCAATCACTGAACAGATCCATCAATCACCCATCCTTAATCCCAGAACCCACAATCCCAGCATTGCACTATGAATCAGTTATATTCTCTAGCTTCAGCCACTTCTGGAAAAACCCTATCATTGCATGAGCTACGGGAAATGGAGCATTTAGACACAAACCATAAACACCAGGAACAATGCTTTTCTCATGAGGCCTTTGTAAGCTTTAAAGAAATAATCATATATGTGAAGTATGCATAGAAGTGTTCATCATGGCTGGGGATATAGCTCAACAGCACAAGTGCCTGCCAGGCAAGTGCAAGGTCCTGAGTTCAACTCCCGGTACAAAAGAGAAAGAAAGCAAGCAAGCAAGCAAGCAAGCAAGAAAGAAAGCTCAACAGTTGTTGATGTACCTCCCATCTTTCAGATTCTTGCATCTTCAATTTTGGACATGAATCATTACTTCATAGTCATACTTTCCTTCAACAGAAATGATCCTTGTTGTATATCATGAAATAAAACATATCAATTTGTCCTAATATTTTATGGGGGTAAATCTCAACTTTTAGGTACACAATTTAACTTCTGTGAGAGTGAAAGAATCTTAACATGGAATACATAGTTATTCATTAATCACAGGCAAACTGTAGGAATAAATAACATTAAAATTATCTCCTTAAAAATACCAACTGCCTTGTTGCAGTCCATTGTCAGAGATGACCTTATGTAAAGTGACATTGTATTCCGTATGCTCAAGGATAGACAGCTCTTTGTGGTGATATTCGAGAAAATTATATCCTAATCACACCATCAGCAAGGCCAATGCTTTCCTGTATGGAGAAGAGCAGAATTCAGAAGTTTGAAAATTAAAGAGAACAAACTGTCTTTTTCATTGTTTTTGAAGAGGGTAACTCTGAAAGCATACTTCAATTATAAAATTCTAAAGATCTTCATTAGAAGTGAGGAAAAAAGCATTCTAGTTTTATGCCATGAGGGAAGATTACTGATAGTTTTCAGGGCTGTTGGTTTCCTGCCTCCCACCCATGTAAGCTGCCTGTCTGCTCCGCAGTGTTTGTGTAGGATGCTCTCGAACCCAGCCACAGTGAAAGACAGGTGCCATCTGGCTGGCCAGCTCTATGACTCACCTCACGACACATCTAATGTTACTGAGATTATGAGGATTCCAGTGGCTCAATAGGACTCAAGGTTATTCTGATCCCATCTGCTTGGCTGCATGGTCACTTCTACCAGATACGAGGAAGGATGGGGAGGCCTCATGAAGAGGACCCACACACTATTAACCAACCAATTTCATAATACTAAGGTTTCAGAACCACTTGCTTCTTATTAAGAGAACACATACTTATTGTGAAATTAACTTTGAGTTGAGAAATAAATATAAACAATCTGCTTAATATTAAAGTTTTTCCTAAGCCACAAATTCCGGGAAAATGTACATCACTTACACTCTTCCTGAAGTCTTTGTTCAGGTATCATTTTTCTTATGTACCTTTCCCAGACCATCCTGTTTAAAATAAGATGTGTGTGCCACAGGGATATACTATACTCTCCTTCCCTCAGTTTAGTCCACAAGACTTACCACCGTGTAATATGCTACCTCATTTAACAATGTATTTGACATCTAACTCCCTCCCCTATGATATTTAGTTCATGAGATATTTGCAATATTAAAAATGTATCCAATGGAATAAGTACCCACTAGATGTTTCCGAAGGGCTACTAGTTTGCTCTCTAATTTTCACATACAAACACAGCGTCTTAGTGTTGTCTCCACCTCCTAACTTTACTGCCTTCTCCTACACATAATAGACTTGCACCAGTGCTAAACTCACAGAAGAATACAATAAAATATTTAAAACATTGCTCAATTAATTAATCATTGATTCAACTAGAAACACATAGGTATAGGGAGAAATTAAATCTATCATTCGTGTTGAGAATATCATAATAGTATTATTCATATGTTCACTGGACAAATATTTATTAAGAATCTTCTATATTTGCTTTCAGAAATGGCTCTGGCAGAGCAAGGCAGAGCAATGTAAATATCTTCACACAATGTAGGCATTTCAGGATGCAGCTAGAATCTGTGAATTGCGTCTACACAATGTTCCTAAAGCAATAAAATGTAAGTTTAAATATATAATGAGCTGCCTAAGGATCTGGCACGATTATATGTTCTATTCTCTTAAATCAACCACTTTGCAATGGTAGATAGCTCTCCTGATTTATACAAGGCATATTTTAGGATTCTATTTGAAATGCAGAAATACTAAAAGCTTGAGAGCGAGAAAAGGGCTGGTGGCTTATACGAAGAAAAGAGACATAACAGAAACTGGAGCGTTGCTTTAAAATTGGACTCAGAAAAGGCAAGTTGAGAACAACACGAAGAGAGAACGTCTGAGAGTCAACATTAAAAAACCACTTCAGAAATATCGCCATGCTGATGTCTCTGGAGACACCATTTAATACACTTCTTTGCAAGAGTATAAAATGATTTGATTAACTTACAAGAACTAGCCCAGATTTCAGAAGGTGCCTAACTCACCTACTGAGCAATGTTTTAAGCAGGGAAGGAATCTAATTCCTGATGTGATGTAAGGAATGTAAGGATGTAATTCCTCATGTGATGACACAGGGCTTTGAACATGTTGCCATGGTTAGGCCTATGTAACATGGATGTTATGTGAAGCCAAAGATTTCCAAAAGATAGAAGTGTGTATGTGTGTGTGTGTGTGTGTGTGTTTATTTAACAAACATTAACCAAGCACCTTTCCCAGTAACCCTCAGGAATATAGTAGTGGTATGTCAGACAATCTTCTTGACTTCAGAGAGCTGATATTTGAGATGGAGAGGAAGATAAACTTAATAATAATGACAACAACATAGGTATAAATTGTGAATACTGTGAAAGGAACATACAACCTGTTGAATAAAAAGAGGAGCTACTCTAAGGAGAAGACTGAGGAGCTGGCTTGGATATTGTACTTGCAGGGTAAATTAGCCAACCAAAGAACTACAAAGGGATTCCAAGCAGAGGAACAGTAAATGCAAGGCTTAGAGTCAGGAAAGGGCTTACGATCTGCAACACACAGGAAGCCGGTTCATCTTGAACAAGGGCAGGAATTGTGTGAGATGAAAGTTTGAGAAATGCATATAAGCCAGCTCACATAGAACAATGTGGGCAAGACAAAGAAGAGAAGAAGTCAAACTGAAGTGAAATAGTCTCTTCCTAGAAATTCCACTTAGGCTGTATTTTCAGTAAGGTAAAATGAAAATATCCAGCTGCAAATACCTAGAAACGCTGCATAAAGAGACAAATGATTTGTTTATAAAACTAAGTACAGAGCTAAACTCTAATTATATAGATAGATAGATATTATATATATATATATATATATATATATATATATATATATATATATATATTTGTTAAGGGGATGGGGAAGATTCCCAGGTGCCAGAAGTAAAAGGGTAGATATTGATATAAGACATAAGGAAACATTATGAATACTTGAAAAGTTTCACATTTTCATCAGATCTTGTGGTTAAATGAGAAGATATGTTTATAAAAAATATATATATTTATGATTTGTGTGCATGCCTAGGATCTATATTTAATGCATCAATTAAATTGTTAAAATAAATAAAAGCAATCAAAGAGGAAAAACAAAGACAACAGTTGGAATGACAATAGATTTCCCAACTGCAACATAGAAGCTAGGATCCAAAGGAATTCTATCAAAGTATGAAAGAGAAAATACCTCTCTTCACCTCTGCATCCCATGAAGTCATTATTCAAAATATATGAACAAAATAAAGACATTTTTAGACAAAGACAAAGATGGAAAGATCTTCACTGTAGATAAACTTTAAGAGGAAGCTGCACTTTGTAGAAAAGAGTGGAGAAGAAGAAATGACCAGTAAAAAATACATGGCAGATGTCCCTGATTTCCAGTGCAATGCTTGGGAACTAACAAATTACAGGATGGGCAGGCTTACTGGTCTGTATTTTTAGATAAGGTACTCTGTGCCTTTGTTTTCTCATCTATAAAATGAAGATTAGCATACATTATTTGTGTAATAGTTGTAAAGAAGAGAGAGAGAAGAGAGAGATAGAGATGCAGAGAGACAAATAGGGAAAGAAAGACACTGTTCATGCCCTTAAAGCAGTGCCTGAAGATGCTGGGTTATTTTCATTGCACACTAGATAGCCAAACCCTTTAAAAACTGTACTGGTAGACCACCGAAGAAAATTTTTGCAAAGGATTTTATTGTTTCCCTTTATATCACAAATAATTTATTTTCCTTAAATGTTCTCTCTCTCTCTCTGCCTGTCTCTCTCTGTGTCTCTCTCTTTGCCATGCTAGAGAATAAACCCATGGCTTCATGCATGTTAGGCAAGCATACTATAGCTATGCTACATCCTCCAGCTACAATTGTTTTATTTTTTATTTTAAAATCTTCTAAATTTTTGAAACAAGGTCTCACTGTAGTTCAGGCTGATCTTGAGTTCACTATGGAAGCTAGACTAATCCTAGACCCCTCAGTGATCCTTCTACTTTATCCTCCAAAGTGCTGGAATTACAGGCATGCATCACCATGCCTGGCCAATGCTTCTATGTATTTATTGAACTGTTAAAAAATCAATAACAGGAATCCACTGAATGATTTCAAGTAGAAAATAGAAAATGCTGTTTTATTTTTAAATGGTCACTCTAGCTATTGTATGAATAAAAGTTGGAGGAGGGCAAAAATAGAAACAAGGAATACACATACAATGTATTTCAATAAGACATGCAGGAACTAATATTGTCCTAAACTAGACATGAATCATTTTACAAGAAAATACAGAAAAATACTAAAAGTTAAAGAATTTATTAGAATGCAAAGTCTGGCATTTAAAGAACTACTATGATCCTGATGTCACAGTGCAACCCTGTAATGCCAGTATTCCAGGGGCTAAAGCAAAAAGGTCTCAAGATTAAATCCTGCACGGTCAATTTAGCAAGACCATGTCTGATAATTTAAAAAGGGACTGGGAATGTAACTGACAGATACAGCACTTACCTATCTGCACAAGTCACTGGTTTTAAGCCCTAATACAGTAAGTAAGTAAGTAACTACTGGAAACACTGAAGAAAAAAGCTAGCCCAAATCAGAAAATACATTTTTGAACACTGTATTCTTTCATTTATGCAGTACTTCTAGTAACCCCAGATTTCCATCCAAACATCTCCGATTCTGCAGTTTCAGACCATACAATTTTACTCTCTTGCCTTTGATTATAGAATTGCATCTGCTTAAATTTTCCTCTTCTTCTTCTCAGCATGAAGTCTTATGCATACTTCAAAGACCTGATCAGATTTCATCTTCTCTAGCCCAGGTTTCCTGCAGTTGGAATCAATATTTCTTTCACTTCTTTTCCAAATGCCCTGCGTCTGTCTGTTATTAGTTTTTTCCTTGTGCCATGCTGCTTTGTCTTATGATTAACTGCATGATCAGACTTGTTGGATTACAAAACCCTGAAAATTAATAAGGATGTCACATTCAATCTGTATCCTCTACACCCTCTATCACAGTAGCCATAAAAAAATAAAGGAGTTGAAGTTGAAATGAAAAGCAGTTATCATCACCGAGATATTTGAAAAACGAGACCTCTGAAAAAGAGAACAGAGCCAACTATCAGAGTGACATTTCAATACCCACGTGCTATGAGGTCCTTCTGATTGAATTATCCCAAGAAGTTCACCTTTTGTGTTCCAGTCCTGATTTCCAAAATATTCTTTACCACTAGAAACACATTCTTACTCCCAAGTACCAGAGAAGTAGAGAGGTGGGGGAAAAAACCAAAAAGCTGAAAGCAGTAAATTTTCAACAGCCTTGGGCATCTCAATTCGGGGCTATTTTTCTTATTAACAAGAAAATATCATTTTTTAGGATTTTGCTAGTTTGCTATCTATTTCTGTGTTTTATGCTTAGCAAAGTTTTGCCCATAATACCCTTCATGGGAATAAACAAGGAAGCAGTACCCTAAAGTAAAGAAGACGGTCCAACTCAAAGACAAAATAAAACAGAATGGAAACAGGCCTTCCTACATAATGAAGTTGTTTTAATTGCATTTGGAATTACTGAAGTTATGTAACAGTTTTTAAAGCTCACGTAAGTATCACTGTGGCTGATGGGGACAGGACAAGTTCCCACTGCTCGTGTGCAGTAAATGAAGAACTGGACATAGCATTCAATGACAAGAAAATAGTAACAAAGTTTTTGAAGACAATAGTGCACTCAGAGTGAGCTAGCTTGTGGGCACAAAAGGAAAAATAGCATAAACACTGAAGGCACAGGGTATAGGGGTTTTAAATGTCCCAATTCTAGGGTGCCTCTCATTGGGGTCTTCTAAAGCATGGTTGACATGATTGACAGGTTACTGAGTCATGTGAATTTCATCTATTGTGTCTTGCCTTTCCCATAATTCACACTGCTAAAAATTTTTTGCATTAAATGCAACCCACATACATGAACTTTCCTGAGTTCCAAATGTAGACAGCTTGCTGCAGGTCATGCAAGGGAGTCTGGTACACATAAGTCCTGCTTTAGAATTTTCAGGGAAGACTCAGTGATCTCTGTTTTTCTATCTCTGCCTTTGAGATACAGCTGGATGGGAAGTATGCGTGATCTGTTATTAATCCTAGGACACATGGGCAAAACAGTTCTCCAAGCCCTACATGTGGTCTTCTCTGGAGAACTCCAGCAGGTTCTTGATAGGATGACCTGGACAAGATGCTGGCATGGGAAATGTAAAACAAGGGTAGTCACCTTTAAGTGTGTGCTATTGTGTGTTGTTATTGTTGTTGTTCTTTGGGGATCGCACTTACAACCTCACACTTGCTAGGCAGGCACTTACATGGCTGAGCTAAATCCCCAGCCCATTTTTTCACAATAGCCCACTCTGTGCTATAGGGTATATTTTTCTCTCCCTATTTGCCTACTTTTACTTGGCCCAAAGCAACTCTGCAGAGCCTGGTTTTTAACCACCTTTAATAAATGTGATGCATGTTTCAATCAACTGAGTACAAAAGAACCTAGAAATCACCTCTAGAAGACAACTCCAGCACCACAAAGTCTGGTAACAAGCCCATGTGGCAACCCTTAGGACCAGTGGGAATTATGCAGGCCTAGGTGAGTAGAAGGAAGCAGTACGGGACCCCCAGTTGTACTAGCTATAGTATTTCGGAGGTTGTAACAAACTGGACTAAATGCAGCAAACCTTTTCACCAGTATGCATCCTGACGTGATGGCTAGTTTGAGACTTGCCTATAAAAGCTAAATAAAGGCTCCCTTCCAAAGGCCTGAACTGTTAAATTATGAGGTTAAAGTTAAAACCACTTTTTCCCAAAAAGCACAAGCATAATTTTTGCAAATTCCCAAATTGAAAAGTGGGTTTTTTTCTCTTCTTTCCTACAGATTTCTATTCTTCAACATGTTTAGGACTCCATCTCCTACTCAGCGGACAACACAGAAGGTCAAAATCTTTCGCCTCAAGTCATGAAACGCTTGGCCTTCATACCATGTGAGGGAGCATCTAAAATAAATGCCATGAATACCAATAAAAGTCAGAACCAAAGTGCTATAGTATTTTTTTCCTTGCAGCTTCAAAATTGCAAATGTCCCCTCCTTAGTTGGTTTCCTGCGGATGACAGGTGCCATGTGACTGAGGACCACATCCCAAGAAAGACAACCTGAGCTCCTCCACTCACATGGGACATCTTATCCCTGCCTCTCCTCATTTGTGTAATGGTAGTTCACGAATTTTCATTCACAATGTAGTTGTTGATGAAAACAGTGTTAAATGAAGAACTCATAAGGCTAGGCTTGTGAGAAGGTGCTTGCCAAAAGCGTATGCTTTCCATACTACAGCCACAGAAAGTGTTGTGGAATAAAAACTGGTGGTCAACTTAATGCCAGTGGAATTAAATCACCATAGTGCTGAGCCTAATTGTTCCACCTGAGGAAAGTTGCCAGCATAAATAGAGACATGGAGGAGAGAGGCGAGGCATTGTGGTTTCGTTAAGTGTTGCTGTTTGAGCCATTGGTTCTCCTGGAGAAGCTCTGGTCCTTACATTGAGCATTGCTTCCTGGCTCCAGAGGGGAAGACATGTGCCATTTAATCTCCAGGAGAAACTCATCACGCTGGCTTCCTGGCATGTACTCAATCGTGCTTCTCATCAGAGGCACTTGAGGGCTCCGTGTCGCTGAGGATGGCTGTGACTTTTCAGGACAGCCTTGGTCTTTGTTTTGAGTGTGCCTTGTTGGCTCCGATGTAGAAACCTCAACCTACCAGCACAGCTCCTTCACCCCACTGGCGTAGACTTTCTAGCTTCTACTGCTGACCTTTGGGCCTTCCCAGCATGGATCCATAAAAGAAACCAGCATGAGTCCTTGTGGGCTCTAGACCTCTAGTTGGACAGGTGGGAGGCATTGTCATGGGCTCTAGGTTTTCATCTGGACTCATGTGGGACATTGCTGTGGGATTCAGGCCCTTGGTGTTATAGATATATTTCCTGCCCTTTCTTATGTTAACTCTGAGTAACCACCATAAAATAATATTATAAATTCCATGTCCCAATTCTAATTGTTCTCCTCACAACCCCTGACTACTACAAAAAGGATTGGGCAGAACTACAAGGTAGACTGATCAAACAAATGCACATGGCAGTGAACTCTAAAGTCGAAATAAGCTTTATGGAAAAAATAAACAGCTGTAATCTCAGCTACTCAGGAAGCTAAGAGAGCTGCTCAATTTAGTGATATAAAAAAATAAAATTCAAAATGACATAATTCTACATCTATGTGACAAAATGTAAAAATTCAATATTAGTTACTTTCTCATCACTGGGATAAAATGCCCAAAGCTCCAAGCTTAATGGAGTATGTTTATTTTGTCTCACGGTTTTAGAAAGTTCAGTCCACAGTTAGTTTATTGTGAAGCAGAAATGGCATGGTGGAAGGACACGCAGATGAAAAGCTGCTCAGTGACAGGCAGAGAATGAGAATAAATCCAGGAACAAAAATAGAGCCTCCAAGACTCAACACCTTCAACCAAGCTCCAAGTCAAACACACTCAGCTGCGACCCCATCAATAGATGAGTCCACCGATGATGAGTGTAGCACCCTCGCAAGGTCTAATCACCTTCCACAAGTCCCACCTGACACTTTTGAGGGACATTTTAGATCTAAACCACAGTAGGCTCTGCTATACTTTGGATCTTAAATGTTACTCAAAATCCCGTATGTTAAATGCGTGGTCCCCATCTTGATGCTATTGGCAGGTGGTGGAAACTCAGACATTCAGAAAGCTATTAGCAGTGTCAAATGCTGCAGTGAATAGAAGAGAGTGCACAAGACACATGTCCACTTGATGGGGAAAAGAATGAGAAGAAATGAGACCATAAGTGATATCACAGATTAAACTAGAGAACAATTTACAAGTTGTTAAGAGTCAGAAAAGGGCTGTTTGAGGCTTTTGCCCCTCACACTTTGTGTTGTCTTAGATGAATTCATCTGTCTGTATGATATCAGTTAGTTTCTACAGGATTCTCTACCCTAAGTCAATCATGTCTAGCCCAGACATCTTTCTCTTCATCCTGCTTTCTATTCCTCTTTCCCTCTTCCTCCCTGGGTCACTTCTTCCCATTCCTCTCTCCTTCCTCTATCAAGCATCAGACCACTTTTCCTACATGCTATCAGATATTTGCACTTACATGTCTTACAAGAGTTTCCATTTCAATGCATCCAACAAGGAACTGATATGTTCTTCCCCGGCTGCTCTTCCTTTTACTTTCTCTTTCAGTGCATAGTGTATGTTGGCACCTGAGAGTAGCCTAGATTTCTTTATTCCCACTTTTACTTCCCTTTTCCTAAAACTACCAATCAAATGACTGATTCTTGTAACTCCGTGATGGCTCATTAATCCATCATCTCACTTCCATCCATCATTCAGTTGCTGTTTAAATTAGGTCCTTATTTCCCACCTGTGTTAGTCCAAATTTCCCTACAGGTCCTCTGTCTATCCTGGCACTGCTCAAAAAACACTGCTCAATGGAGCTTTCTGAAGCAGATATAACCATCCCAATAGCTTAGCTTCAAGTTCTTTCTTTAGCATCAATAATTAACAAGGATATAAGATATGAGAAAAACTACCTCATCTCTGTGCTTTAATTTTCCTTCTGTGAAAAGAGGATCATGCTGAATTTCTTTACCTACAGCAAAGGATTTCTGTGATGATTAATTCAAAACTGCTTTCTCTAAACTAAGTTTTAAGGATTGTAAATGTCAGAGAAACAAGTCTATGATATAAAACTAAGTTTTAAAGTTTTAACTAGCAGAATGGTAAATTATGTTTTATACTTTGTCATCATCAATGCAAAGCGGTTAGTAAAATCCTAGAGGGAAGCAAACTAAAAGTTTAATGATATTTGATTCTTAATAATGTAATCACAGGCAACTATTATTTTTTCATAATATGTTTTCTTTTTCTCACAATGAGCATATAATTCATCTCCAATAGAGGGAAACTTCAGCTTTTTAAAACTAGAGCTGTGTGAAAGAGGCACTGATACGGAAGAGAATTCCCAGTAGTTAAAACTGCTATCACCATTCAGAGAAAAGCTGCAGGACTGCATGACTTTAGAACTGCTGCAAGGAACGGGATCTTCTCTTTGTATTTCTCCCAGGTCAGCATCTAAGACACTACAAGGACAATTGTGAAATACCTCCACACTACCCGGCTTTGGGGGATAAAAGCAATCCAGAAGCTGACAGTTAATTAAAAGAAGCTGTCACAAAGCTAATGGGCCCATGCTAGTTGGTGACAACTGTTGCTCTTGTGGGCCTCAGAAAAACAGTGCACATACTAAATCATGCACTAAATAAGGTAAAATTTATACATGTACCTTAAACTAAGCTGCTAAGTAAAAGAGCAGTCAATAATGTCTTCTATTTGCATCTGAATGACCTCAGCAGCCCATGAGAATCTTGGCTGCCCCTTACCCTCACCCTGACAACCCCAACAGCAGAGGAGAGCCTTGGCCACCCCTCCCCCACACCCAGATGACCTCAGCAGCCAACAGGAGCATCAGTGACCCCTCCCACCATCTGCAGTACCTTCGTTGTCTGGTGGGAGCCTCCACAACCCCTCCTCCCACATGGAGGATCTCAGCGGGTAAGTGACAGCATAGTGAGTGAGTCCCCCCACCCAAGCAGAGGACCTCAGTGGATCAGCAAGAGCCTTGGCAAACCCTCCCCTAACCCAAAGGATGCTGGCAGGCTGGTGAGAGTGTGGGTGAGCTCTTCTTCCATACAGAGAACCTCAGGTGAGCTGGCAAGAGTGTTAGTGAGTTCCCCATGCCCCAAGAGCCTGGATAAGCCTATGAGCTTCCCAGTGATATAATAGGGTCTTGCCTGGGGCACACACCATGGAAAGGTGGGTCTGGCAGCCTGAACCAGTCAGAGGCCATAGAAACAATATAAGATAAGGCTTGGTTAACACCAATACTCCTAGGCTGGTCAGCTTAGAAAAAATATAGGACTCACCCAACTGGCTCTACAGGAGGAATTCAGGTGACTGACCTCTCCCCTACACTGTGGGACCCAGAAAAAGGGTGAATGTCAGCCATACAAGAGGACACTAATACACAGACAATGGACAGTCAGACGAGCAGGATTGAAAAGACCAAAATATTAACCAAGAGATGAAAATGACTAAACGAAAAAGCAGAATGCAATTTCAAACTCCCAGCTCATCTGGAACAAGTACAGGACACATCAAAATAGAGAACACTGTGGAAGTCACGCACCTGAATTTCTGAAAACATAGCAAGTGAAGCAAAGAAACAAATCCCTGAGGTTATGGAGGAAATGAGACTGGATATAATCTCTCAGGTAAAGAAAGAAATGACATCCTTAACGAAGTTACTCAGCACACCTAGAGAAGACACAGATTTTAAAAAAAATACAGGAGCATAGGAAAATGATGAAAATGTTGAATGAACAAAAGAGACTAAAGTTGTGATTCACTGCTCCTCTGTATCTGATGGATTCCAATACCAAAGACCACTCACTCATATGTAGAGGAATATTTTGAACTCATTTTCCTTTATATGTTTTACTGGGGGCATGTTCATTTTGTTCTTTTTCTCTTTGTTCATATTATTTTTTCTTACTTTAATTTTTCTTGCCTTTTTCTGTTACATTTATCTAATTCTATTAATTTCATTGTACTTTAAATGTATCTTATTTCATTTCCCCTCCTCATCTTTCTTTTTAAGTTTTACTTTTCATTTGCCCTTCCCCATTCCATCCATTGTTATTATTGTTGTGTTTAAGTTTTATTAATTTTTATATATTCAGTTGACTCTATGCTATTCTTGCTGAATTCTTTTATATTGTTAGTGATTATCTTAGTCACTTTCTCATTGCTTGGACAAAATACCTGACACCCACAGTTAGAGCAAGAAAGGTTTATTTTAGCTTAGTTTGTAGAAACAGTCATCTTACCTGGCTCTAAGGAAGGATAGTGTGGCAGAGTGGCCTTTTTATTCTATCCAGTCTACATACAAGCCTATTGATTGGTGCCATCCACACCCAGGTTGTGTCTTCCTTCCTTAGTAAAACCATCAGCAACACCCAGAACTAAACCACTTCAGGAGTCTAATCCAATATCACACACCTATGATTCAGTGACTCCTAAAAGCCCCTCCTGTTAGTGTGTGAGATTTTGGATATAAATGTAACAGCAGTGATACAGTTGTTGCTTTTAGCTGATATTTAGTGTATGTCAATATTTGGTTTGACTCTGTGTCTACATTATTATTTCAGATACCTTTTCTATTGTTAAAGATGATATAACATTAGCTAATATCAGTTCTTTGGTCAATCACCAGTTTGCCTTTCCTATTTTAAGGATGTCATAGTTGATACTTTTAATTGGCTTTCACTATATGCCAATATCTGGTTTGTCTTTGTGTCATCAGCTGCAGATATTTTTCTCCCATCTTTGTGGTGCTGCAGATCCAGCCTCCAGAAGGATGTACATAAATATGATCCTTAAATATTATGCTGAATAGTTTGAAGAGTACTATAAACATCAAAACATAAACAAACCCAAGGAGACATCACACAGAGTTAAATATAAAAAGCTTTATATAAGAATGTCAGAGTTTCTCTATTCTACCTCATCTTTGATCCACATAAAACTAACAGATGTGAGAAACCAAGGTAAAAAGATGACTCCAAAACCTCTAGTTCCCCAAACACTAACCTCATAGATGGTGAAGTAGAGGAAACTACAGGCAAAGAACTCAAAATTCAACTGGTCAAAGAGTCTGAAGATACTAAAGAAAAAAATATGTGCAAATTTATAAGATGGTTGATGAGCTCAAAAGGAATTTAATTAAACAAATAAAACATTTTACCATGAAAAAGTTTGATGAGCCTCAAGAAGAAAAAAAAAAGTAAACCAATTAAGTTTTTTTAAAAAAAAAACACAACATAAGACATGAATGGACACCTTGGAAAAGAATTTAATACTATGATTTCAAAAGATAGTAATGAAAAGCAGCATGTTTGTAAGATAGTAACTGTATTTTGCTCATGTCTCTCTATAGTCTTTGACCTGCATCATCTACGTAAAGAGCATCTTCCTATAGGCTTTGCCTGTTTCTGTCCATCACTAAAACACTGAGTTCATTCAGCAAATTCTTACAAAGACAAGCAACTGTTACTTCCAGAAAAAAAAATACCATCTCTTCACCCATTCTTTATTGCTATGGATTTTTGCTGCAGCAAGACAATAAATAAAATGTGAGGAGGAATCTAAGGTGAATTAATTATTTTCTTCAATAATTAATTCCTGGGTAGTTCTTCAGTACTTCTGCTCCATCCTCTTCTCCAAGATAGCACTTACGCCTTTTTCTACCTTCTTCCTTATACGCAGCTTAATGTTCACTTTTTGCATTGTATCTGTTTTCCTGTCTTCCTGTCTTCTGCAGTAGACACTAAGCAGGTGCTAATTAGTATACTTAACACAGCAGAAACTAAGCAGCACTGGCTCTCTTCTTTCTATAATCTGATACACCACATGATTTCATCCATTAAAGATAGCTAATAAATATTTTTAATTTAAAAATTCCTAAGAGATACGTCTTTTTACACACAAGGTGTAACACAGGAAAACCCTGAATAGAGAAGTTTTATTCAGGGGCGTTATTACCCTAACTCAAACATCAAATGAACACATAGTGAAAAATTTCAGTTTGCCTTTTGAGTGACTGAAGGTGAAGGTTCCAAGCAGCAAAGCCATTAGTGATACAGGATTGAGAAAATTGATATGAGAGGAACTTGCTTTCTCTTGGGAAGCACAATTTAAATAAGCTCCACTTATTACTATAAGGTGTGATGTTTCTGCTTGTTCCCATGAAACCATGAACCCTAAATCATTGCTCAGAAAGATAGAGCCCTCTTTGAGAAGTCTGTGGAGTAACATATTTGAGACCAATGAGTAGCCAACTATAAGATCCATATGCCAAAAGCAACAAATGAACATGTACATAGCTGCAAGGGTACTAAAGATCCGTGGGAACAAGAAAGAAATGCAAGAGAAATGCTTTATGGCTTTACAATCCTGTGTATAGTATTGTAATGACTGTCAAAAAACAGTATATCTGACAAAAGTAACACCTAGGTCATTTTCAAGAGTAGAAATGTTCTTGAAAATTAATGGGATGCTGTTCATAGGACAGTTTTTATAATCAATAATTCCATGAGGAAAAAAGATGAAAGTTGACGTTTAATCAGTTTTAGAGACTTGTAATTTTGTAAAGATGCAAACTTGAACCGCTGCTAATTTTCTTTAGAATCAGAAAGTGTAGCGCTAAACGGTATTTTAAGAATTTATCTAGTTCAAATCTGTAACTTTTCAGAGAATCAAAACCTAGTAGATTAATGTGTTCAAACTCACCTGTAGTTTAGTTCGGAATTTGTATTTATCTATTTGTACTTTAAAATGCTCCAAAAAAGACTTAAAGTAATTTACCTAAAATATATTAAGTCAACAAAAGGAAATGTAGAACCCATTAAGAAGGGAGGGCAAGTTAAGAGTGTGATCAGTGTGCCAGGAAACCCTGAGGACTAGCGGGCAACCACATTGCTCCCAAGTTTTCTAACAGCCAATCAAATAAGCAAGAGGCTCAACTGCCTTCATGGCTTCAGGTCTCTACACTAGGAACACATGAGCTACTCAGAATGTTACTAATGCAACGTCAAAATCAGAGTTGTTTCTCCTTTATGTTCTTATACAGAAAGCTGTAGACCTCACAGAATGCACTACAGTTCCACCGGACTCTCTGTGATAACATCCCCATGTAAAATGATAACATCATCCTGGAAACAGTTCATAAAAGTGACTTTTAGAAGGCCTAAGATGTTCCAGGAACGTATCTCAACACAGGGATAAACAGAAAGGACTAGATGGACTTCCTGCCCCTGTGGCAAACCTCAGTACCCTACACCTTTCTCAAACATCACTGTGATAGATCTTGAGCAGCTGTGACTTAGTACTTAGGCTGCCCCATCTTGAGTGTGCCTTTTTGCATCATAGAACTCCATGTTCAAACAAAAACTCATAGCATTCCTACCCTTTTCCTACCCAATTATCCTAATTATTCATTAGATTTTGTTGTGTATTAGTTTTGTCTCTTATCTCAGTGCCAACCATTTCCTTATAGCCTGAATTTCTATTCCAATCTGTCATCATTTCACCTACATATGGATTCCCTGACACTAATTTTGTGCTCCTGCAGTCATGGTCCACACAGAGACCCCATGATCCTTCCAAGCACAAGTTTGATAATATCCCTTTTCTGCTTAAAGCCTTTCAGTTTTTCCCTAGGGCTCTCAAAATAAAATCCTAAGTCCTTACCAGCAGACCAGGAATTGCCTGGTTCAGATCCTGTGTCTCCATCCTGATTTAGAGCTACTCTCTCCTTTACTGCACACAGCTCTTTAGCAGTTTCAGTAAGTGCTTTACCTTCACCACTCATCCAAAACTTTCTACTTCATTTAATCACTTTTGTAGAACCTTATTTGTACTTTCCATATGATGGTTTGTTATTTGTATAGTTATGTTCTTAAAGTGTCTCTTCCCCATACACTACACTATAAATATCACTAAATACAGAAATGCATCTTTCTATCTCAATATTGTATTTCTAACCTAGCACAGTACTAGGAACAGTATCTGGGACTGGCCTGTATTGAAATATTTGAATATGGAAATAATGTGCTGCTAAAATTGTTAAATTAAAATGAAATACTTAAAATTTAGGCATTTTTTTTCTCTAGGTAGATTTTAAAAATAAAGATTATAGATAATTTTATATGCTGTATAAGTCCACATGTTCATACTTCACAGTTCTCAAGCTGCTACTTGTCAAAAAAAAAATCTGAACATCTTTGTTCCTATCACTATAAGGGAATTTATATACCAGAAAGCCTTGGAAGACAGAAGTAGTGTCCTTCTTTACAATATAAGGCTTATGGTCTTACAGGATAATATGCATAATATCTCCCTTTGAAGCAAAAATTGAGCCAATTTGCTACCAGTAATTTTATGTAATCAAAGATTTAAAAAAAATTTTTTTTGAAGTTTTTCAGTTGTGACAAAAATCTCTACTCACAGCATCTGCCTGTAATACTATCCCTTGACCTTACAGGACTTAGTGGTCAAGAAGAGCCAATATGAACATGAATTTCATGATGTTTACCATGCTTTGTCTTTAAGTCTACTGTATTCTTCCAGTAGCTATGAATCTGTAGCAGGTAATTTGGCAACAGAAGAAGAGGGTAGCATGGCTTGTGTCTAGATGTTCCCTCAAAGCCTCATGCAGTTATAGTGGGGTTTTTTCAGAGGTGGTTGGATCTAAGGTATGTGATGTGGGATTTAATCATAATGTGATGCTAGAATCAAAGGCACTAAGATTAAGGGTGTGAGTACAACCCACCCTAAGTAGCCTGGATAAAATATAAAGGATAGAAAGAGCTGTGGTTCTTCTTTGCTGCTTTGTTACCTTCCGGTTCTCCTCTATAATGCCATCCTGCCACGGAACCGACCAAAGGACTGAAATCTATACAAACTATTGTTGTAGTTTGACATAACTGATGCCATCTTGAGCCCTGCATTTAACTAGTGCCCTGTATTTGACCCAGGAAAATGGAAAATTACTCAAGGTATGAGTCCCATGAGAAAAGCAGAATGAGTTGTACCCACAAGAGAAAAATTAACCTGTTCAACAAAAGAAGCAGGATACAGGTGTCAACCAAAAATTAATGTAAGATTCTAGCTAAATAGTTTCCAACAGAATGTCTTTTTGTGGTTCTCTGTTTAAAAGCTTTGTAATTTTCCAGTTCAGGGCCACTTGGTGAGACTCTGAAATGTGTCCATGTGAGTGGTCACTGAGCTCAGCTAGTTAAATTCCAAATTTATCAATTAGGCTGCTTGGATTCCTATATTGTTTACAAACCCACTTCACTACGAGCTAAATAAAATTTTCCTTCTTTAACTTTGGATGTTGAGTATTTTGTCTCAGCAATGAGAAAAGTAACTAAGAACGAATTTGGTACCAGATGTGTGGTCAGGAAGGCTTCCATTAAGATTTTGTAAGAAGGCCTGGGAGGCCAGGCAATGTGCTTCTGAGAAGACAGAGCGAACCTATGAGTATAAACCCAACAGTGCAGTGGAGACCCATGCCTTAGTTATTTTTCTCTTGCTGAGACAAAATACCCAACATACACAAGTTAGGTAGAGTTCCTGGATGACTCTGCGTTCTGAATCTAATTCCAAGGAACAAATTCTCTAGGCTGCTGCCATTCTGGAACATGGTATTTTGAAGATTTCTTCACAAAGCAAAGTCTTTCACTTTTGCAATTTTGAGGCTGCAAAGAGTGGAATCTTGTTGTTTCTTATGATGCCCTCAGGTCGTCTTTTCTAGTGTTCTGTTTATTCTTAGCAATCAAGATTTCCTCTGCTCTATCTTTGCAGTCTACAGCTTTACTGGAGCTTTCTTTCTAGTGAGACAAAATCTTATGAATTGTTCCGCTGGCCTCTTTGCTTTGATTCTCAATATAAATCTTCCCAACAGTTCCCAAAAGTAACCATGGCACTGCCTCAACATTAGACTGCCTTGACATTTCTTCTGACAGATTAATTAGTACACTATTCCAGTCTCTGAACACAAACAAAATGCACATAAACTTTCTGCCAAATCATACGACACATCATCTGGCATTCAGCAGCCAGTGAAGTCCTTCTTTGCAAAGGCAACCTCCTGAGCCTGGTCTTTCCTGGCTTCCTGGACTTCTAAACTATGTGCAGAATCCCCTATACAGAACCATCTAAGATGTTTCATCTCTACTTTTTCAGTTACCATCTCTTAACCTTTCTAAACTTGTCCCACAAGCCATTCCCAAAGGCTAATGAGGTAGAAGGTCAGGTATAGGAAGAGCTGTGACCCCACTCTTGGTACCAAATTCTATTTTAGATACTTTTCTTATTGCTGATATAAAATACCCAAAACCAAAAGTTAAAGAAAAAAAAGTTTACTTAACTCACAGTTTGTAGGAGTTTTACTACATAATCAGTTGGCTTCAAGGCAGGGTGGCTTGGCAGTGAGTAATCACAGAGAATAATTCATTGCACACACCAGATATCAAAAGTGACAAGGGAGGGAGGAATGAGCCTTCTTCTGTCCCTTATATTTTATGAAAACTACCTGGTCTAGGGTAGGTGTCACATTCACACTCTTAATCCTATTCAGTAATCCTAATTTATTGATCATACAACCTTGATCTCAGCACCACACACTCTAGATACAGCCACCCCTGAAAAACCCATCCCTGTGAATGCATGAGGCTTTGAGGGGACATCTAGACATAACCCATAATAAGAGGAGAGGAAATGCATCATGAACATGAGAGACAGAGGGAGAAAGAGAGAAGCAAGAGAGAGAGAATGAAAATGAATATATCAAAAAACAAAATAGACCCAATATAGTCAAAGCTCTTCATTTGGAACAGGAAACGTACAAGATACATGAAAAGGCATTTATAAAGTTTTACTATAACACAAAACAAATTGATCATCTTTTATTTAAATTTATAAGTGAGAAGTTAAATGACATCCCTAGAAAACAAAAAGCTCAATATTTAACAGTCTTTATTGCCCAAGTAAGATTTTCATTTTCTGCTTCCCTTCATTTCACAAGTAAGCCACAAAACTTGCAGTGTCCTAGTATGACAAGCGCTGCTTGTTCAAAGCCAGGAATGAAAGATCTAATTACTGATAGAAACTCCAGTGAGCACAACCCAGTGAGAGCCACTAGCAGGGCTCGTGTAGTGTCGCCTAATGGTTTTGATTCAAAGAACTCCCTGAAGACTGAGTTGATTATATCAGGATTTCTAGCTGCAATGGTCAAAGTAATATCCACAGGATATCACAGGAATTATGATGGCTATCGAAAGCTCTGCAAGTTGAAGAATAAAATCGCTTTTCTACCTGAGAATTCTGTTTCATATAAAACCCAGAATATATCAACAGTGAAAAATTAATCTCTTTCAACTGGAAGTAATGAAGATATACAACACACCACTCTGTCAGAAAAGAGGAAAAGAACCTCTTCTGCAGGAAAATTTTCTCCTGAATCTAATTGGAAATTTGCATATGCTACTAAATAATCCATTTGATCATTAAATAGCCACAAGAGTACCACAGGAAAAATTTCAGTAGGCTTCACAGTATATATAAATTTGAAACATGTACATTCAAATCAACATATTTTAAATACCAAGACTTATTTTTCTGTGACCAAAGTTTTTTGCTTTTATTAAATGATTTAATTTAGCTTACAGAAATGATTGTTGGAAGTCATTATTTTCCTAATTTTTGAACCAATAGTTACAGAGTAAAACCTAGAATTTTTAAAGAAATGGCCATTTGAGATGAAAATCAATTAAAGCTAAAATAATTTATGTAAAGATATTACCCTGAAGGAAATGAAACATAATCCCAATTTTGTTTGTTTTTGTTTGCTGGTTTTTAATTGGCTCATAATAATATACAAATTAATGAAGTAGAATATTATTTTTCAATACATGTGTATAATGTTTAAGGGTTATATCAGTGTACCTGGAATAATCATCACCTTAAACATCATTTGTCTGTGTTGATAACACTTAAAAATCCTCTCTACTGTTTTGAAATTTACAATTAATTTCCAACCCTGCAAACCTACTGTGTTATAAAACATATTTTGATAAATATAAAAGATATTTTTCCAATATAGCTGTACCCCTGTATCCATTAATCATTCTCCATTCATTCTCCTGACACTTCATAGACTAGTAATCACTAATCTACTCTCTTCTTCTGTGATGTTAACTTTTTTAGTTTTCATGCATAAGTGATAACGTGCATTATTTATCTTTTGGGGACTGGTTTGTTTGAGTTCTAACAAAATGTTCTCTTAACTCTTCCCTGCTGTTGCAAATGACAGGATTTATTCCTTTTTGTGGAAGAATGTATTCTATTATGTATATATACCACATTTTCTTTACCGACTTATCCTTTGATGGATATGTGGGTTTTTTCCATATCTTACTAATACAAATAGTATTATAACACAACACTGAGAAATACTTAACAGATTAATGGAGCACCGTTCTGTGTCTGTCTATCAACTACTGACATGCTGATTGCAAAATGAGGGGATAAGGTGCACCAACCAATAGGCTTGCAACCTGGATGGAACAAAAAGAAAATGGCGAAAGAAATTTTCTCTTTAGTTTACTCAGAGTTAGTTCTTTTCCTCACCACTACCTTGGAAATTTGTCTCCAGTATCTTTGGATTTCCAGTGCAGACCCTTGGTTCTCCAGCCTCTGCAGTGAAATCCAGACCTTTGACCTTCACCTCTGACCCTCCTGTGTGCAGACAGCTATTTTGCATAATTCCACTCTAAATTCCACAGGCAGTCATTAAAGCCTGTTCAGTAAATCCTTTGTATATCATTATTAAATTTTTTCCTTTAGCAAACCCTAACTGGTATATAATATCCACTAGAAACCAAAATAGCAAATGTAACATTATGGTAGCCAAAAAATATGTTCCAGTTTTCAAACATCTAAATTTGGGACACCTTTTGAAATATGTCATCTAACATATATTCATGCTAAGAATTTTACATGTTGCAATAGTGTCTAATATCATAACCAGTTTCATCTTCATAGAAGATCTATTAAAGTAGTGACATTATTTGCCCTGAAGAAAAATTAATGGTGATAAGATAAAATCTGGTGGCAGAGTTGTTTCATAATAACATTTATACAAGGAAGGAGGAACTAATTTCAAAAAAAGGGGGGTTACAGAAATGAATATATGCTTCTTTATAGTGGTTTATTATAGGATCACTAAATTAGATCTAGAAATATACATAATGTTAGGGGAATTTTTCTGTGATATGTTGTGGGGATCAATTAGCTATTTTCAGATGATTCTCCATCTTCTGTTCCAACCCACAAGGAAAGAACTACATTTCCTTGATCTGTGGCATCCAGGAGTTTCAGACAATGAAAGGCACCTATGGAAACTGTGTGTGGCTAACTTCAATAATGTCAGCACTGCACTTGAATCCCTTGGGATCCTTCTTTCATGATTTTTGTTTGCTCCACCCACCCACTTTGATGTGATGTCACTTCAAGACACATCTCTTGTTTATTTCTAGAAAACTGTTTCCAGACCAACAATACCAAGACACCAAAGAACTGAGAATGCTTGGGAATTTATTTTCAGGGGAACTTGTCTGGGCTCTTGAATTTCTTCTGTCTTTCCTCTCCCACTTCCCCACTGCTTCCCCAGCACTTCATAGTCACTTCTTTCTCACAAATTTTTGTTCCAGAACAACTCTGTTACACTAGTAGAAAAAATGAAACCCACAGGGTATTTCTTCCCCTCCCTCTGCTTTCCGGATGTCCTCAGCAGAGGCTGGATCTCTTCCTTGGCTCCAACTGTCAGAAAGCACCCAATGCAGTTGTTCAATGCGATTAAACTCAAGCTTCTCAGGGCAAGATCAGGGCACTATTGGACTGTGATCTGGATGGAAACCTCTGGGTGTCTCTCACATAAAACAGAAAACTCTTGAACCACTGAACTCTCTTGGGCCTCCACTGCCATTTCAGAACATTAAGAGGAGAAAGAGTTCTGCAGTGAACTTGAAACTAGGAAGCCCTCATCTTATGAATCCACAGCCAAGAAGTAGCTGGCCTTACAGAGTATGAGATGATGTACACGAGACTTAATGAGGTCGATGTGTTATTCTCCAAGATGCAATGTGTTTCGAACCAGAGACAAAAGTGAGGTGCGCTTTCTCCCACTGTCACTACATATATACTTAAAATCAATAGATGGAAGCAGAAAGCCCTATTAACCATTGCAAATTATTTCATCATTTCAACCTTGTGAACTGAGGGGTTTTATATCTTGGTTTCCAAAAGAGAAAAGAGTCCACAAAGAGATACACAGTCTTCCTATTAAATCATAAATTGAAACTACTACCTGGAAAGTTTGATTTCCTCATGTCTTTGATGTAGCAAATAGAGCAATTACTTTATCAGGTGTGATGGCTTATTCAATCTAGCAAAAGGAAATACATGGCCATTAAAAAGTAGGCCAGGAAAGACTCTGTCAGAATCCAGCAAAACACCTCAAAGGACATTCATGTCTGTAAATCTGTGAGAGATTACAACCATTCAATCAATGCAGGATCAGTAAAGACTTAAAAACTTCAGAAAGAAAAGTATGGATCACTCTGCCAAAATGTAACCCAATTTTGGTGTGCTCGTATGTAATGAAATACAATAGTAGAAGAAAATGATTAAACTATGGCCTCATCACTAATTACAAAAGTAAGTATTGTAGCAAGGTATGTATACTTCACTTATACATACATGTACACATATTTAACAAAGACCTTATTTTTCTTCCTATACTATTTTGTCTGAGAGGACTTGGTACATGCTAATTTTATAATTTAGTTCTCAAATGACTGGATTACAACAGTGTATCTAATGGAGGGGACTACTTACCTCCTAAAGCAGAGGGGATGATGGCTTTAGGATGATTCAGAGGAGTGCATGACCTGTATCCTCCACACGAGCAGTTCATAGTAGACTTAACAGTCTCCTCACGCAGCTGCTGATCTCACAGGAGACAGCCCCTGTAGAATAGCTTGCCCTGTATGATACAGTTACTCTGTACCTCCATTTTGAGGGAAAGCAGGAACATGTTTTATTGAGTGAATGACCACTGATGGGATGGAACCATAAAGTCAACATATAGGCATTAACACGGGTCAAGGGGTGAAAATGTATGCCAGTAACCTAAAGGACAAACTTTAACAGTCATTCTCCTTTACACTTTCAAATACATTTCTCTGTTCTCTACCCCTGCTATGTAATGTAAACAGCAATTTCTGCAATCTATGATATTTAATCAGCAAAAGGCCAGAGGATGGGAGAAATGGAGAAACCTGGTTAACTTTTCCCTTCTCTCCCCATTTCCAGGGGCTTCACCACAATCCCAACTCTGCCCTGCAGTCTCCTCCATGTATCTGGACCATGCTGATGGCACCAACACCTGGATTTTATCAACAACACATCCCTCCACTCCACTCAGATCTTTAGAAGTGTGAAATTTTTTCCCACAGTTGGTAATTTCTGGGCTGTATTATCATACTTTTTGGTTTCTCAACTTTTGCAACAGCTGTGTCCTAAGTTTTCTTCCTTTGACATCACTGTTTGAAACATGTACAGTGCTTTCTATTAATGCTTTGGCTAACATTTTAAGTGCAAAATACAGAATGCCACATAGCATATACAATATAACCTCATCCTATTAAAGAAAATGCATGTATATACACATTTTTAAAGTCCTGAAAAGACATATTTTTATGTTGTTAAATGACTAGAAAATTTAGACATTTCCAAACTCTGACCTTCAACAGCCATAACTTTCCTTTGACATTCCCAAGAGGAAACTATTAAAGGTCTATGATTTCTAGCAAATCAAACCTCTTTAGTGCATTGTTGTTATTATTACTATTATTGCTGTCAGTATCATTATATCTGGCTCAAAATCCTTAACGCAATTCTGGTGAATGACACAAACCATGGAGAGAACTGTTTTTTCCCTAGCCAGGAAAAACAGAGTATATCAAAAGGCAGAGCAAGTGAGACACCATAGAAAGGGATAAAAAGAAATCAGCTGATCATTAACACATTTTTCAAAGACAGACCATAGCCCTTGTGTAACCATCTTGAATTCTTAGATGTGCCAGTCACAAAAATTGTCAGCTGCATTCCTGACAGCTTTTTCTGAAGAGCCTGCATCAAAGGATTATGTAAAACATGTGAGAATGGGTCAGGAGAGACTCCCTTCAGGCATGGGCCAACAGGAACCGGAAACAGTGAAGGTCTGAGCAAAACCTGTCTGCACCATGGCCTTTAGAAACATGAAGGCAGAGGTCTGCAGCTGCAGGAGTTGCAAGGAGCTCGGAATGTCCCACAGAGGCATGGGCCCAAGGGGCTATAGAAAGGTGGGGAAGCAGGGAGGACAGTAGAAATGAGCAAACAACTCCCAGGCACTCTGTGCCCTCATAAAGCACAAGAGCAGCCCTGGTAACTGATGATAGGCAGAAGAGGGAAGAGAGACTTTAGAAATTCTCTGAAGGCAGAAAACAGAGCAGGACAGGGCACTCACTCCGTGAAGCTCCCATCCTCTTTAGGAAGCAAGTCCTTATCCATGCACAGGCCGGGAACATATTCCTTTATCAATCACTGTGTTGTACTTAAGGGCTTTGATCGCTTCTAGTGACCAAATATTCATTAGTCTATCAATCTTACTGTGTTCAGACCCCCTTCTCAGGAGAAGTTCTCTCACAGGAAGTATAGGGCTTGGTGCCCCTATCTTCCTTTGCCTTCCTAATAGAACTCTCTGTTCAGAGATCTACCTTTCCCAGGACATCCATGTCCTTGGAGGAATCTGGCAGTCATGGTCGTCCCTTTCCTCTTGGCAGTAGCTGCTCTAGGCATCAGTGCTTGAGGCACCTCTGTTTCATGAAACATATCTTATATCTACCATATCTTATATATCTTATATCTACCATCAGGCGTCTGTACTAAAGACACATATACTAAGGAAGGCTCTTTTCTAGATGTTATCATGACCCTTAGACTTGTGGAAGCCCTCAAAAAATTAAGAGAATACCCCAAATAAATCCAAAACACTGCAGGTGGCAGAGAAGAAAGAATCTAGAGTGTTTTCTGGTGTATATGTTATCTTATTAAGTTAGTCAGTCCTGGCATGACTCTTCTCTTGGTCTATGAGATGCTGAATATCCTTGTGTAAAACAATTAGATTTGGAATGTTCTATGACTCATAGTAAAAAAATCTTAATTGGTATAGAAATCATCACCAGATCTCTAGACCTTATTTATCTTGCATAACAATAAACTTTATACCCATTAAATAAGAATGCCCAATTTTTCTTGACCAGGAATGCAATAGTTTATGTTGTGGTCTCTGTTTCTATGAATTTGACACTTTTAGATACCTCGAGTAAGTGGAACTATGCACGTCAAATAAGTGGAATCTGTGACCATCCTATTTCACTTACAAAAACATCCTTCTGGTTCATCCACACTGTCACAACTGGCAGGATTTCCTTTTCTTTTAGAGCTGAATGATATTCCACTGTACTAATATACTTCATTTTCTTTTTCACATCATCTCTTGATGGACACTGTGGGTTGGTTGGACTTATTAACACTAATGTGCTAATGTCTCTAAAAGTCCAGTGGTTTAACAAAATAAAGGACCACTACAGGCTTACATCACAGTCTTATAAGATATTTAGCAGATTGGTAGTAGTTTAGGGATTCTTCCTTCTATGGTTCTAGCATCCTTTGGTATTTCCTTTCTTAGATCCTCTGAATTCAAACAACTGACAAGTAAACTGAGGGGGTATAGAAGATGGCATAAGACATTTAGGAGACAGGTCTGGCACAGGTAGTAGGATCATCCACACATTCTTAAGCATTTCCAGTACATATTTTTGGTTTACATTTACCCACATAGAACATTAGCATTAACAAATTAATGCACACACACACACACACACACACACACACACAAAGCAAAGAGAGCAATGAAGCTCTAATATTTACAACAAAATTGCACCAGAGATCCAGAATTCCTATCTTTACACTCTATTAACTTCCACATGGAACTTTCTTCTTCATGCTTCCAAAATGGTGCTACACTTCTTGTCATTACAGAATCATATCAATTGCAGACGGGGAAAAAAGGTCACTTGTTTGTCTCTTCTTATTCTAGGAAAGAGAAGAGACATACTGAAAAAAAACCACACATACACACACACAAGAAAATGATGTATATCAATACAGTGGAATATATAACATTATACAGCAGCAAGGAAGATTGCTATAATAAGTGTTCAGCTAGGAACTTTGTGTGTGCGTGTGTGTGCGTGTGTGTGTGTGTTGTGTGTAAATTAACTTGTTAATGCTAATGTTCTATGTGGGTAAATGCAAACTGATAAAATATACTGGACATGCTTAGAGAATGTGTGGATGATCCTACTACCTGTGCCCGACCTGTCCCCTCAGTGTCTGTCTTAGTTACTTTTTATTCGTTGCTGAGACAAGATAACTGATGCCCAAAGTTGGGAAAGGAAAGGTTTATTTCTTACAGTTTTTGGAGGCTTCAGTCCATACTCAGTTGGCTCCAAGGCAGGGTGGCATGGAGGGGCCGCAGTTCATGGCGGCTGCAGACAGCAAGCAGAAACCGGCAAGAGAGAGAGACACACCTTCCTCCTGCCATTACATCACATCCTGGCCCCACCCCCTAGGAGGGTGTACCACTAACACCACCAATCCAAGCACTAGACAGTGAACCAGTCACAAATGTGCAATGCAAATATATGAGGCCTGGGGGCCACCAACATAAACCATGACAGTGTCCTATGCCATCTTCATGTCCTATACCCCTTCAGTTTACTTGTCAGTTGTTTGAATTCAGAGGCTCTAAGAAGGGAAATATCCAAGGATGCTAGCCCCATAGAAAGAAGTAAAACTACTACTTTTCACACATTTGTTATACTGAATAAACAGTGGGGTTTGGGGGCCAAGGAAGAGTGCAGTTGGATGTTGAACAGTGCCAGCTATGAACATGTCTCTCATCTGGAGAGGCTGATCTCCAGAGTATTAGCTGAGATCTCCAGTACAGTGATTTTTTTCCCTGTTTCCTATAAGGCCTTTAACTTTGGACCCCAAACAATGAAAATGAAAATCTTCATTTTCTTTTGTACCTCACTACAGGTACAAATCTACTTCCCTGTTCAAATCTGATAAGAGTTTGACGAGATAAAATACAGGGTATGTTTCTTTCCAAAGGCATTTCCTTCTGTTCTCAAACTTCCTTCATGTTTTCCTGAACTGAGGATGTGATTCAACTGATTGTGTCTATAACTCTGCTTAGCAAGAACAAGAATCAGCAGTTCCGATCTCCCTGCAAACTCACAGGTGTAATTGAAGAGAAGTCTCTGGGGCAGGCAGTTAAAGCCACTGCTTCCCTTTGCCTGTGGCAGGGACGGGGCTGAGAACACTGCTTTGCGTTCACTAATACGTTTTAGTTCACTCATCTGACACACATCTTTAACACATTTTCTACCATACATAAGACTGATACGCTGTAACTGGGAACACACACGATGTATGAAACACAAACTCATCTTCAAACATTTTTAAAAGGTGATAAAAGATAAATAACCATAGTGTAAACTAGACAATGATGAGCATAATGAATGTACTTTAAAAATACAAAGGACAGAAAAATTCATTCCCTTGTGGGTTTTTAATAGGTTGATGATGTCATTCCTTCGGATTCTAAGCACAGGTAGAGTTTTGATGGTTGAATATAAAAAAGATGAATTTCCAGGGAAGAGAAAACATAAGCATATAACCACAGAAAGAAAGGTGGTGAACTTCATGTTTAAAAATACTGGAAACAGTTAGAAAATAAAGTTGAAGACATGAGTTGCGACTAAGTTATAGGGTCAAGGAAGCCTAGTATCTGAGATGGTTTGAACATGGATACTTCTCCTGTGTTATAAAACTCATAAAGAGACATTTTAAAAAGTTACAGCTTAAAGAGATAGAGGAAACATTTAGACTCACAAGTATTATTAGGAAACCAAGAGATGGAAGCAGAAAGCGGAAGGGAAAGGAAAGCAAAAAGAATTAAGATGTGTCGCATACCTGTACCAACTCCCTACAGTAAATGTTATCATTATGTATTGCAATCATGTACTAATAAGCGTAAGATTAATCATTAAATAAATTGAACATCTGAATTTAAGAATAATAATTACAAGTTTTCTAAAGTAAATAGTCTATGGGGGAAGAAAAAGACAGATGCCTAAATTTAAGAAGGAACCAGTCTAAAATTTACTCACACTGAGGGCTAAAGTAAGGTCATCTTGGTCAGAACATAAAGTCATTAATTATGGTGTATCTGAAGAAAATGGGGTCTATAAGGGTCATAGTTGCTTTATGAAACATGGCATGAAATCCTAATATTGAGATAAAATATAGTTAATGCATTATATATCTCTTTAACACGTATATGTAGGGATTTATACATATTAGACTAACGATATAACAGTTCTTGGTGGCAACGACTTTATTTCAGAACTGAACAGCATCCCTGTTCTCACAATTTATTAAACCAATGCACATTTCTACCTATCTACCAACGAGCCTACAGTGTTGGGAGTCGAAAAAGTCACCAAAAGTAGAATCTGACTTCATTCCACCTGTCCCTAAAATCAAGAATGCTTTGTTTGCTTGTTGCCAGCCTGGTTATAACTTGCTGTTTCTTAAGAAATGAATGGCATTAGTATAGCAAGCACTTCCCTGCTGCCAGTGTACTCCTGAGTTACTGGTACCACTATTATGAAGGTGAGAAGTTATCTGCATAATTGCTGCCTACTGATGGAAAGTCACAGTGAACTGCTTTTTTCAAGAGTCAATGAAAATATCATCTCAAACACATCACCTGAATGATTCATAAAGCTCAATGAAAGTTTGCCCTTGCTCAAAGGCAAAGAAAAACATTTAAAGAAAGACTCAATAGGCAGAAGAGAGTTTAAATATAGATTCTTGTTGGGTAACAATAGGTGATGGTAAGTGACACCTCAAAATAACTTAGCTCTTCACAATCCCTCAATTCTTTCAGAACACATCAGAAATTTCCACTCATTTTCTGTTTTTTTCCAACTCTATAGATGGAAGTCATAACAACATTTAACATGGATGATATTTCAAAGACATATTTATGTAAATGGCACTTAAAGAAAAATCTTGTATTCCCAGAGCAAGAAAATCAACTCTTAACCTTATCAAATATTTGGTCTATAATTACCTTCCAAAATTAGGTATCAGAAGAACACACTTGGTCTAATTCCACTGAAGCATTTTTAATAAGATATTTAAATCATCCTTGATTCCTGTTATACTCATTAACAATTTTAGATAATTTTATGAATAATAATGACAATCTTTAGAGGTTATTTATAAGGAATTTTCCAAACTATGTGTCAGGAGACAAAATAAAAGTACCACAGTGCTTTTTAGAGCAATTTTCTGTATATGTAAATGAGGTAGAAGATTTGAATTTCATGAAAAGAAAATATTCCACTAAATTAAATTATTTAGGGATTCATAGATAAAGCAAAAATAACTCAAATTTATATGTGACCAAAAAAAACTTATATATGACCAATTTTCCGATAGAAAATCACATGATTCCTTATACTTCTGCTTTGAAATCTGTGCAAGGGTCATGCAATAAAGGTAAGAAGTCCTATAAAAATGTTCTCCTTTATTAGACTGAAATTCCAATGGGCTCACTATGCATGTCAGGATGAAAAAGAACTATATAGACCAGGTCTAAGTAAACAGTCTTCTCAACCTTGGCACAGGAAAACATGGAAAAATTAGTTCCCTGAGGGTTTATAACCACAATTGCAACCTCATACCCACATGCAAACCAAAAATATGCATCTGTGTGACCTATAAAACCATAAGTGAAAATTCAGTTATTCTGCATTCATAATGACCGAAAGGAAGGAAATTCACAGGTTCTTTGTGCAGAAGCAAGCATAAATTATCTCTGAAGGCCTCAAAAACATTCCTGTAAAAAAAAATTGAAGGGAACATTAGCAGGTCAATTTTTATTTTAAAAATCGCAAAACTCATAAAGACACAATACTATAAATGAAAGCAGTCAAAAAACAAACCTTAGTGTCACACTTGTGAAGAATTTGACATTCTGAAATTAGTACCTTGAAAATACTAATATTCTCCACAGAATGTTAAGTGCCTATTACTATGTGCATATAAAAATAAGACAGATAAATGAAAAATATGAGCAACAAAATTATTCAAAATGACAAAATATGTGAAATTAATATAAAAGAATTTCTAAAAATATTTAATCAAAATATAAAGCTTCAGAGATACAATAAATTGTTCAACATAGCTAGAGAGAAAAATAATGAATTGAAAGATAAACACAAAGAAATTAATAAGAATTGCCATGAAATACAAAGAATGCAGTATTTTTAAACAGAGAATAAAGAAGACTTAAGACAATCTAATATGCATATAGTAGATGTTTTAGAAAAATAAATAGGGAGAATTTAGAAAACCTACTTATAATAGGTAATGAGTAAGAACATTATGTAATTTTTTTTAGTGTCCAAATAGATCTAAAAAGTATAGCAAATACTGAGTACAATAAAGAAAAAATACAAATGGACACATGGATATAGATAGGGATAGAGATAAAATCTCCACAGTTACCACATTCATTTTGGGAAACTACAGGACATCAAAAATCAAAGATTCATAAAATTAGAGACAAAGTAGATTCATAAAATTAGAGACAAGGTAGATCATCTTAACTTTTGTATTTTCTCCTAAAAACTATAAATAGTATATATTCACTTATCCAAAAACACACAATACTGCCCATCTACAATTTTCTGGTGACAAAATTCTTCCATAGTGAAGACAACATAAGTATACTTTGTGACAAAAACTGTAAGCCTGCACATATTGATTGAAGTTTCTTAGCAAAATAGAAACAGAAAAGGAAATCAAGGGAAGAAAAGAGAGGAGGAGTTAAAGGGAGAAGCAGAGACAGATAGATTATGGAAAATGGCTTATAAGATCATAGAAGATGATCAGTTACCTGACTCTTGATGCCCACAGGATAGAAAATTAGGAGACAGAGCGGTGATAATTCAGAGTCATCAAGCCAAAGGCCTGCTGTCCAAGACCTGGAAAAGGTAGATGTCTCAACTCAAACAGAAACAAGAGAGCTAATTAATTCTCTTTGTCTACTATTTTTTCTATTACTACACTGAAAGAATTGCATTGTGCCCACCCACACTGGGAAAGGTGCCTATTGTTTCCTTACTCTACTGATTCAAATGCTGATCTCAACCAGAACAGTTTCACAGACAGAAGGAGAAACAATGTTTTCACACATGTTTTCTGTTGACACATGAAATTAACCATCACACTTCCCTAAAAGTCTAAAGGATGTATTCTCTCAATACAAACATCTCACATGAAAGATCTAAGATCCCATGGGAAGTGAAGGCAGTATAGAGTATGAAAACACATCTAGGTAAAACAGTAATCACGAAGCCTTAAATATGCCAAAAAACTTATACTTGAGAGGTAAATAAGTTGAGTGGGTTTTTGGGTATTTTATTTTACAAATTTATAAGTTACAGTGTTATAATTTGACTTAATGCGTCATTTAATAGTTAACTCATGGAAGTTAAAATTTCCTGGCCCCTAAACATGTTTAAAAATTTTATTATCAAATAACAATTATACTTATTTATGCAGTACAGTATGATATTTCAACACATTATCAGTACATGTATATAGCATGTACTGATCAAAACAGGATAATCAATGTTTCCATCTTTTTATCAGTATTTTGTATTTGTAACATCCAAGTTTCTCTCCTTCAATGATTCATAAAATAGTCACTACATTGTACCATAGACTACTAAAACTTGTTACTTCCTTCTAATGAGCTACAGTATTTTATGGATCTTGCATTGCCCTGAAGGAGGGAATAGATTTTAATTAATAATTGAAGATTCATTTTGTAGTTTGTACAAAACACAGTATAATAATGGGAAAATATTGTAGAAATCATAAGCTAGTGGAGAAAGTGAGTTGACATTTTTAAAAAAGAAAGAAAGAAAAAAGAAAGCATAACCCACAAAGTATTTTTAAGAAAAAACATAAGAATACGAAATGTTCATAAAGCTACATATATACATATATATATATACACACATATATGTGTGTGTGTGTGTGTGTGTGTGGTGTGCATATATATATATATGTATAACATACTTAAATTGAAAAACACATAAAAATGTAGAACTTAATGGAGAATAATACAAAATAGGATAATATATCCAAATCCATGTATGTTCTTATACTAAATCTAAACAGACTAATTGCAGCATTTAAATAGCAAAAATTATAAATATATAAAAAGAGCTAAATATAGTGGGCCACACCTATATCCCATCACTGAGGGAAGATGAGGCAGGAAGATGTCAAGTTCAAGCCCCACATGGGTAACTCACCAAAACTCTATCTCAAAATATAAGAGACAAGAATTGGGAATACAGGGAAGCAATTCAATCCCCAATACCACAAAAATAAATAAATATATAAATACATACATTCTTATAAAATACACATATGTGTTGAATACACAAACATATATATATATGAATATATATAATCTAAAATGAAAATACAAAAAAATTTCAGCTAAAAGGTAGAAAAAATAAACAACAAAAACAAAGCTGCTGAAATACCATCAGGCAAAATAAATGGAAAAAATTACTAGGGTTCCAGATGGAAACCAAAATTATAAATTATCATGAATTACAATAGCCTTATGTTTATATTCATCTAATAAACTGAACCCAAAGTATATTAAGCAATAATGGACAAACTAGTTAGAGAAATTCCACCACCATAATGGTAGAACAAATATCTTCATGTTTCTCATTAATGGGCAAGATAAAACCATAGCAAGATATAATTTCACATCCACCAGTTTAGCAAAAATTTGCAGTATGAACTCTTCTCAACTTAGAATTGCCTAGAAAAAGAATAAGGAATACACATCTCCGTGATGCAAGGGATCCAAGTCCCTTTCAGACTTCTGACTAAGATCAAATGTAACATCGGCGCCTACCAAGTTACACTCCTTGCAATGTACCTGAGAGAAACTCTTAAATGTGTGGATAAAAATTCATATTCACAGAGATATATTTCGGCATTATTCAAGAGCCAAAAATGTAGAAAGTTTAAAAAGTGGTGTTACCTAACAAAGTAGGTATCAAACAATAAATACAAATGAAACATAGCACCAACCACCATCCGTAACCAACCTTGACCTCTGTATTTTTAGTGCTATGGTATTTTTTTAATTCAAAATAATAAAAGACTAAAAATGATACAGAATTTCAAAACAAAATAATAGATTAACAAAGGTTAATCTGTTGTATGTTATCTTCAAAGTAGTTGCTCAGATTAAAAAATACAGGCATAAAAAATTATCAAACAGTGAAAGCACAAACCAGTCTTTTTGACGAACTAATAGATATTAGTTCCATTCTTTCTTTTCTCCTTTACCCCATCCCAGTTATTCTTTCCTTTTCAATAGTTTTATCCACTTTCACTTTCACAATATCTATTGTACATTTTGAATCTTATGTACTATTTCAGCTTTTTACACAAGGGAAACAGTACGATGCTTATACATGAGTCTGACTTATTTCACTTATGAATATGGTCTCAAGTTGCATCCATTTACCTATAAAAGCCTCATGTTCATCCTTCTTTATTCCTGAGTACTCCATTGTTTAAAAAATACCATATCTTTTTTTACCCATTCCTCAGTTAATGGGCATTTGGGTTGTTTCCAAGATTTAGCTATTACAAGTTGTGTTGCTATAAACATGAGTGCACATGTATCTCTGTGGTATGATGTTTTCAATTCTTCTGGGAAAATAACCAGAAGGAGAATATTTGGATCAAATGAGACTTCCTATCCTAATTTATTGAGTAATCTCCACACTGATTTCCACAGTGGTTGTAACAATCTACACTCCGATCAACAGTAGAGAAGGGTTCCTTTTTGCCAGTCTCACCAGTATTTGTTATTAGTTGATTTCTTGATGTTAATCATTCTTTCTAGAGTAAGATGAAATCTCTGTGTTGTTGTAATTTGCATTTCCCAAATGACCAATGAAACTGAACATTTTTTCCTATATTTATTCACCATTTGTATTTCTTCATCTGAGAAGTGCATATTCATCTCCGATGCCCATTTTTGGATTGGGTCTTTGAATTCAGGGGCTTGACAGTTTTCAATTCTTTTTATGTTCTAGATAAATGTCCATTGTCTGAGGGACAGTTGGTTAAATTTTTTTCCATTCTGTGGATTTTCTTTTCATTCAGTTGATGATTTCACTCAAAAATCAATAGCATTCCTGTATACAAACAACAAACTCACTGAGAGAGAAATTAGGGAAACAACATCATTTACAATATCATCCAAAAAATGAAACACTTAGGAATCAATCTAACAAAGGGTATAAAAGATCTATATATTGAAAATTACAGTATTCTAAAAAAGGAAATCAAACAGGATATTGGAAGATGGAAAGATATCCCTTGTATACGGATAGGAAGAACCAACATTGTGAAAATGGCCATATTCCCAAAACTGTTATATAGATGTAATGCAATCTCAATCAAAATACTATTATCATACTTCACAGAGCTATAGAAAACACTCCTAAAATCAATTTGGAAACAAAAGGAACCTACAATGGCAAAGGCAATCCTGGGCGACAAAGGCAAGGCAGGAAGCATCACAATCCATAACTTGAAATTATACTACAAAGCTACCGTGATAAAGCCAGCATGGTATTGGCAAAACAAAAACAACAGACCTAAGGATCAGTGGAACAGATTAGAAGATGCAAACACAACTCCAAGCATACTCAGCTACCTTATATTTGACAAAGGGACCAAATATGTTCACTGGAAGAAAGATAGCCTCTTTAATAAGTGGTGCTGGAAAAACTGGCTTTTTATGTGCTGAAGACAAAAAATAGACCCAAGTCTATCACCATGCACTAAATTAAAGGCAAAATGGATCAAAACTCTAAATATTAAAACAGAAACACTAATTCTGCTGGAAGACAATGTAAGTAGAAATCTTGAAGACATAGCAGTAGACAAAGATTTCATGAACAAAACACAAACTGCACAGGAAGTACTTTAAAGAATCAACAATTAGGATATTATCTTATTAAAAAGTTTTTGCACAATAAAAAATACTTTAAAAGGAAACTTTGTTATTTATAGACATTTATTATACTACTCTATATGTACCCCAAAACAAGTCCCTTTCACTCTCAGAGCTCAGGCAAGCCAAAAGGTTGGACATCCGTGATAGACAATAAGAAAATGTCAAAAATACAACATTGCATAGAAAAGTCAAGTCATGGAAGAATATATAAATTATGAGCTTATTTAAGTAAAATATATAGATTGAGACTGTATCACAGTGCTTACCTAGGGTATGCAAAGGCTCTAGGTTTGATCCCCAACACTAAAAATCAAACCAAAATAAATAAATATAGTTCAAACCAGACAAAGACCCAATGTGTAATTATTAATACTAATTATGTATATTCTCCTAAAATACATATGTTGAACTCTAAGCTCATCTCTTTCATACCTAGTTAAAAATTGTACACATCAGCTTATCAACTTGTAATTTGTGGACTAGTTATGTATATTCTCCTAAAATACTTATGCTGAACCCTAAGCTCAGTGTGATGGTACTAAAAATTGGGCCCTTTGGGAAGTCTAGATGAATGCAAGAGAATGGATTCCCTTGGTAGGATCAGTGCCCTCAGAGAAAAGAAAAAGCCACCAGAATGTCCTGTCTTCACCATGTGAGGATAGAGCAAGAAATGACCATTTCATGAAGAAGTGAATCTGAGACCACTTTGATCTTGTATATCCCAGACTCCAGAACTGTACAAAATAAATGCCAATTGCTTAACCCACCTGCTTCATGCTATGTAGTTATAGCAGCCTGAACAAAGATAATGACTTTAAAATGCACAAACACTAATGCAATAACCTTGTAGACATCAGAGAGGAGAGTAATAATGTCTATAATTAAAGAATTACACAAAACAAGTACCAAAGGCAGCAACCACATAAATACATGTTGAAGTCCCCCAGGGGACAGATAGTGCTGGCACTTTTCTCAGGAAAGGTGGACAGACTTCAACAGCTGTTACTATTAACAGTTACCAGATATCTAGGCAAATGGTTCTAATAAATGCAAAGAAGTCAGCTTCTCTTGCAACTCTAATTATACTGCTTAGAAATGAAAGGTACAAAAGAATGAAAACTGGAAAGAAATGGCCATCTAATGTTTCTCCACCTCACATAGCTTCATTATTTTTACTTGTTATGAAAACTAGGCAGGATGGACTGTTAAAAATGAAATGGAGTTTCTATAGGGACTTTCCATATCTTACGCCAAGGATTATCATATTCCTCTGAAGCTCCAGTTTCACGGAAACCCTGCTTGTAAAGGGAGGATGCGTGCGGCAGGAGCTCAGCTGCTGAATTACAAGTGCTGGCCTCATTGCACGCTCTCTTTCAGCAGTGACCATCAGCTACTTACACACCCTCCGGTTTAGCTCTCCCAAGTTAAGCCTTGTCAGTGAGCCAGATAAGCAGTCCCATGGGACAGCTAGCAAGTGTAGTAAAACACATCAATGTGGCCATTGGAAATTATACAGTCACCCCTCCACATTGGCAGGTTTTCCATCGTCCAATTAACTAACTTCAGAGAAAACATATTCACGGGGAAAAATGTATCTATGTTCAACATGAACAGACATGTTCTTCTTGGTATTATTTCCTAAATAATACTGTATACCGAATATTTTCATTGTATTTACCTGTTCACAGAACTACCTAGTATTAGATAAAGCACAGTGATCTGAATTTAACGTCTACGGGGAGATGTACATAGGTTACATGCAAACACTGCCATTCCATTTCATGTAAGACATTTGTATCTCCTCAGATACTGGTGCCCACATGGGGTCTCTGGAACCAAACTTGCATGAATCCAAAAGGAGAAACAACTATACCATCTGGCAACAATCCTTTGAGCTCCTTCCAAACCATAAGTTGAGCAAATTCATTCCTTCTACTGATCATAATCATGAGTCTAGCACACATGAGTTCACAGGGTTAAAAGGTGTAACTAAGAAAGTACAAGTGCCACCTTCATAGACTGGTTACTACCATGTCCCATGTAATCCAAACTCTGGTTTGGTTTTGGCCACAAGTTTATTGGTTGAAACCACATTTTCTGGGAAATCTCTTCCAGCTGGAATGGGCAGAGGATTCAGTAAGCCATTATATTTAATGAAACTGCTCATTATATTTATTTTTTTCATTGATTTGCTCCATAACCTACTCAAAAATAAATTATTGATCTCCAAATTTTTCATAATGCCTTAACTCCTAAGTCATATGTCTCAACAGCAACTCTTGGAAATTTCAAGTAAAGAACTATTGAATTTAGTGTATTTTGAGAATGTAAAGCAGTATGTTACAAACTGCATTTGTTGAAAATGAAAAATAAGGGGAAAATTAATGATATTGTATATTAGTTACCAGAGAATTTAAGTGAAAGTTATGCTTCTTGTAACCATAAAATTACTTTTTTCCTAAATATTTTACTATAAGGAAAAATTTTTAAATACTTCTTTTAATAGCTATAATAATCATTTACTTATAGGCTTTGGGGGAAAGATGGAGAAGGAGATTTTTAAAAAGGACAAAAGTTGTATTATGTACATGTACCCAGTCCCCAAGATGATTATAAATTGTATATGCTACAAACATGTACTTTTAAAAAATAAAATCAAAAGATATATTTTGTAGAAGTCTTTGTTTAGACAGTGATTGTCTTGAAGGTTGGCTTTTTGCACCTGCTATTAGTAAACCATTCATGATTTCACTGCCCCCGCACTAGCCCATGTAGAAGAATTGAATGATGCTGTTAGAATTAAAAACATATAAGGCAAATTCACTTTCAGAATTGTGGTGTGAGTACTGCGGACTTTCTCTCCAGGTTATGCAACCATTCAAGTGCTGAAAGCATTATAAAAAGTTTAATCTCTGGAAATGATCCTAAGGCCATACAGCAAATGGAAAACTGTTCAAGAAAATTTACAAAATCTTAGTAAGAACATCAAAAGCCTGAAGCATTGAGTTCTGATGTGCTTACATCTCTTTACTTCCCCCAGAGCCCAGCTCACTATGACAGACGCTAGTGTCTCCTTGTACAGCCAAGAAGACTAGGATCGTTCTCTACCTTGCTTCCAAGAAAGGAAAAACAGAACTCACAAACATGTATGGACAACAACCAACAAAGCACATTACATTTTCTCCCCTAGCACATAGGAATATTTTCCAGAAGGTTCATATGTTAGGACACAGGAAAAGGTCAAGAAGGGTGTAAAGAAAGAAACTGATGTCACTGAGCATGTTTTATTAACTGATGCTGGTCACTGGTTTTATTTCTTTCACCTAGCTAAACACATTCATAACTAATTCTGTTGTTGTACCAGATAGGAGAGAAGACAGTGCTTACAAAGACAGGGAACTATGAGGACAAATATAGAAAAATGTGGAATGCCACCATGGAATTTGAGTTACTGTGCTGTTATTTCCCACCACACCATTCTCTTAGGCACCACACTGAAAGTTGCTTGTGCTATGGCTGCCACAACCTCAGCTGTTACTGTGGACAGTTCTGTGACCAGAACAGCCCAGTTACCAACTCTAGTGATCGCCCAAGCTCTCGGTGTAATCATGGTCAATCCCCCTTGTTGGTCTTCCGGGTGCTCAACTTAGTTTAAGGCCTTTGATAATGATCTAGAAGTTACTTTTAAGTTATTCAACAAACCGGAAGTATTGGCATCCATACCAGAAAGTGGTAACTGGTTTTTCAAATCTCTTTCTTCCCATAACAGGGTACTTAACCCTAACAAGCAATGTATCTCACAGCTTAGCCCTAAAACCAGCTCCAGCATCAGCATCATCGGGGAACTTGTTATTAGTACAGACTTTCAGGCCCTCACAGACCTCCTGAATCACACGATAAAAGTTTGGGAACCTCCTCCCTCTACAAAAAAGGCAGGTCAGGTAACAAACTCTCTTTCCTCTTACGCCTATACTTTTTCTTCACACCTACTACCAATATCCATTTTTCCCTTTTTGTCTATTAGCGTTAAAAGTCTACAAAGGTGTCCAAACATAGCATTTCATCTATTGATTACTAAGATGATCACTAACCCTACACTAAGGCTCATGGGAGATTTTTCACTTCAGGATCAGAAATATACAACCAAAAAAACCATCCTCCAAGTATTTAACTGTAGACTGTCAACCCCAGGGTAAAAATAAAATGAAAGGTTACAGTCCATGTCTGCTCTCCTCTCTATTAAAGACCCCATGACTCTTTTCTCACTGAATCCATCCTTAACCATAGCCTGAACTTTCCATCTTCCCATTTTCCCTTTTTCCTTTCACGTACTAGTCAATCGACTCTCACTTCATTTGGAAAATAGCTGTTACCACCAAGTCTATATCATTTCAATCTCAAATTATTATCAAAACTTATTTTTATTTCTGTCTGAATCTCATACCATTTTCATATTTTCATGCAGCTGGATAGTAAAGGCTGAGCTTCAATAGATAGATGACAGATGATAGATAAACAAATAGATAGATGATAGATACCTTGGTCTGTGACCATAATTCACTCTGAAACATACTTTTAATTCAAATGAAACACACTCATAATCCAAGGTATTTGTCTATCGAAGTAAATGTCCTCATAAGATATAATGGAAACAAATAATTCGCTCCAAACCCCAAAAATAATCATATAAAAAGATTAAAATACTTTAATAAAATACAAGATAATAAAGAGAATGCAAAGTACAAAGAAAAATAAACAAATTTACCTGAACTTAGCTTTGGAAACCTTCATGGCTGGTGTGAGGGAGAAAAGAAACAGGTAAGTTATTGTGCAGGGTGATTTTCAGCATCACAAACAGAATCACTGCTATCAATGGGCTCAGTGGAATCCTTTTATTTTTGTGCAACCTTTACCAGGAACATATCCAGTGACACTTGCTTTTGCCTCCTTTTGAGGATTTCGTGGCAATATGACATCACACTGTTGAACAGACTCATTGCTCCCTCTGCTGCAGCCTTATTCCAGCTGTGTTTTCCTGTAAAATTTTGCACTGTTTCCCATATTTTATGTCTCCCTAATCTTACTTGAAGTGGGGGAGTCCTCTATCTTTTCTTGTCCTCCTCTGCAGAGGAGCTCTCTTCCATAACGTCTTGCCGTTGGGATACCATCAATCACAATCACAGAGAAAGAGAGAGAGAGAGGAAGAGAGAGAGAGAGATAGAGAGAATCAGTGGTTCAGTTGTGATCATGCAATGTTTGGGTTCACATACTACCCATATTGCAAAACATCATTTGTTTATCAAGTTAAAATTTTACTATAAATATCTGACTGTCTTGCAGAACACTAATAGAACAAGTTACCATCCAATGTATATATATGTATATATTCAGCCTAATTATCTTATGCTAAAGATATTATAGATGGTATACTATTATTTCATCTACCTTTTTAACGTGGTATTGTAGTTAGATGTCTCCCCAAGGCCTCATGCACTCAAAGGCAGGGCTTTTGGGGAAGAGGCTGGATCGTGTGTGTGTGATGTTGGAATCATGGATGTGTGGCACTTAGGTGTGGTACCTTAGCTCACGACTGGTCTAGTACAGCTCCAGGTGAGGATAATGGTAACTAAGCTCCACCTTGGATGTAGGTGGCACCAATCAACCACATCATGGACAGCTTCTCCTTGGTGATGCCCTTCTGCCATGCCACCCTGCAATATAGCTGGCTATGGACTGAAATATCTACAAACTGTGAGCTAGATAAACCTTTCTCCTTTAATTTTGGGTGTCAGGTATTTTGTCTCAGCAATGAGAAAGTAACCAAGACACCTGCACTGCAGCAAAACAATGTCCTGTTTCCAGAGCACTCTCCTCTTACTAGCCTCTAATACACATAAATACTAACAAGGTTGTTTCATTATTCTCCTCATTGTACATCCTCTAAAATATTTTCGAACAGATATTTCTCATGTATTTTTACTCTACCTTGAAGAGTTTGAAAATGTGATGTTAGTCATGTGTTTGGTAAGATTTCATATAGCACTAACATTCTAACTAGAGACAGAAAGGGGAATGGAAGATGAGAAAGGCCATGCCACCCCTTATCCTGGATATATAGTATTTAAAATCTAAAAAATATTTAAAGTAGAATAGAATTAGTACCTCTTCTCTGATGGCAGTTGTGCCAAGGAAGATTAGGAGTGTAATGGAAATATATATATATATATGCCTGTACTGCTCTATGAAAAAAGCTACACTACACCAACTTTTAGATACTCCTTTGACTCGCTGGTGCTGACATTCTTCTATTTTTATTTTACTGTGCCTTTTGAAGTCGTAACAAATAGTTTTGGGGAAAAATCACAATATCAATGATGTATTCTTAAAAATAGTTGCAGTAGTATGTGTATTACTTTTAGCAATAACTAAGGTGATATAGCATAAGTTAATTGCTTGTAACTTTTCTAAGTATTTCATTTGTGTTTTTATAGTGAATTTTTAAGTAAATCTAGGAGCAAGGATTGAAATCTAGATATGTGACTCTTCAAAGTTTATGTATTTAGATATTATTAACAATAACAAAAAAAGCATTAGTGGCCTACCACATTTGGTGATTGCTAATAAGAACTTAAACACAGGTCCCATAGCTCCAATTTCCACAGTGTTTTTTTTCTATGTGTAGTATACCCCTCCAGTACCCCTTAGAGATAGCTACTAATTTACTTAGGAAATCCAATCCATGGAGAAGTGCACAAATGCTTCAGAGTTGAGGAATTCCCAAAAGCAGGATAAATCCTTATAATACTGAAAGCAGTAGAATTTGTAAATCCTCATAATACTGAGGAGTGATGGAATTCAGTAAAATATGGTGAAAAATAAAAAATCCTAACTTGTTTGTGATTAATTCAATTTCAACAAGGAATTAAATTCTGAAGACATGACGCTCCCAAAAGCAAGAATTAATTATTGGCAAGAATAACAAAAACAACTATAGCAGCAACTTATTACATTTCGTGAAGAAAGGGCTTAACTACAACAGAGAAAAAATAAGCATGAACAAGTGACATCACTGTCTTTAAAAAACATGGAAAATAAGAAAACTTAAAACAAATATATAAGTAATTAGAATGCAAGGTAAATGCTTTTTAAAAATTATAAACATATCCTAATACAGGTCATAAACAAATGTGCTATTCATGGAAAAGTAATTCATGGAGATTCTATTACCAGATATGTGTCTTGAGGGACTAACAGAATTTGGACAAGGGGAGAAAACACGAGACAGTTTGAATACACACATGGATTTTTATAAGGAAGTAAAAACAGTACACTCAAACAAACACAGATTAGAAGATAAAATGGGAGAGACAATTCAATTTATGTAGCAAAATATAGTAAAATAAGATATTTAGGCACAAACTAAGCAAGCCATATCTAAAACCTACATGAAAAAAAAGTCTTAAGACTCCTAAAGGTCGCAGAAGCAGACCTAAACAAATAGACATTCATTCTACAGTCTTGGATATGTCATCATAAATGTATCTATTTTTGTTCATAGGTATAATAAATTCATAAAGTTAATATCATCTCAAAAAAACAAAAGCAACTTATTTTGACTGGCCTGGGGTAGGATGGGGTCTTCAGGCTGAGAAGAGGGTCTGAGTGTCCCTAAGGCACTGAGTTTGAGAAGCTCAGGCTCCTGGGACACAGGGCTGGGCTCCCTGGCAAAGCAGTGGAGTCACCATGGGCCCTGCTCAGCTCAGGGGGGACTGATGCTAAGCAGCGAGCCAGTTCAGTAGGCTGGACCGCAGCCAGGATCCCAAAGAACAGCAGAACCACATCAACTCTGGGTGTTCCGCTTGGAAACAGAACTCTCACTTAGACCGAGAAAGCTGCTGTGAACTCTCCGAACATCCAGGAGAAAGAGGAGAGGAGACAAGACAGAAATGATGTGGCCCCTGCCATCTACTGGCAGCACTTCAGCTAGTTTTAATCTGTTTCAGTTTTTAATTATTAGAACCCATTTTATCATAATATGGGGAAGAGCAAGAGGTATAATCATTGCCTTGGATTGCATGCCCAAGGGAAAGAGTTCCAGAGATTTTTCTAATTGTTGTGTACTTATTTGTTGGCCTGTTTTGTTTTTATTTGGGGGGGGCAGTGGGTCTCATCCGTATTGGAGTGAGAGAAACAAGAATGGTCACAGAGAGAACGCACAGAGCTGTTTATGCCAACGTCACAGACACCTGGACCTTGAAGGACCCTGAAGAACCGTTCCAAACTAAGCCTAAGGACCCAGGCCTGTGTAGACCCCTGAGTGGTCAGCTATGATCAGGCAGAGCATCTCCTTCTGGAGGCGGGTCAGAGGGGAGTCAGGTAGGAGTTGTAAAGTAGCCAACACTCCCGGGGCCTGGGGCGGGCCTTGCTCCTGAGGGGATGTGGACAGTGCCTCCAGCAGCTCCTCGTTCGCACCTGCACCACAGTGGCTACAGCCAGGCATATGACTTAGAGGAATCTTCCCATTTTTGTCAATGCATTTATAAAATCTATGTATGCATATATCTCTGTAACAGTCGCAAGTTTTAAGCTGGCACCATAGAATGAAGGTTTGTGTTCTCTCAAAATTCATGTGTTACAGTCCTGACCCCCACCGCCATGTACGAGGAGGCAGGACCTGTGGGAGCTAATCGGGGCATGAGAACGAAGCCCCAGGAACCAGATCAGTGCCTCGTAAGAAGTGAATAAGCCTGATCCTGCTCCTTCTCCTTCTTGCTCTTTTTCTCTCCATTCACCTTCCTTTTTCATGGGGATGGACACCTCATGGGTAGAATCCATGCCCTTAGAGGAACACCTGTCTCTTCTCTCCCTCTTGCCATGTGACAGCAGAACAAAGAGATGGATGGCCTTCTGCAAGCTGGGATGCCAACTCTTGACATCAAATCCACTGGCACCCAGATCTTGGACTTCCCACACGCAGAACTGAAAAATAAATTTCTGTTGTTTAAACAGTATTTTGTTACAGCAGTACAAAGAGATTGCGTATATTAACAGAGATGTGAATGTATAAACAATGACCTGCATGTATTACTAAATAACTATATGCTTATTCTCACAGAATTTCCAGGACTGGAGATCAGTGGGATGATAGACCACTAATAATGATAGAGGAGCCAGGAAGATAAGCCAGTTAGGAAGAAAAGGAGATGAGAGAGGGCCATTTTGGATATACTAAATGTAAATGGCAACAGCCCAACTAAGTAAAAGTGGTCAAAAAGAGCTAGACATGTAGGGAAGTAGTCTTGAGATACAACAGAATTTACGAAATCATTTTCCATTTATAAACGGATGTGGGGTAGAAGGTCGAGTAAAGTCTTTCCCTTCAATTATTTTTTATGGAAGATACAATATAGCTAAATTGTCATCCAGGGTAACCTTACAGGGAGAAGGAAAATAAAAGTTTGGGACCAGAAACACAAAAGAATAACCCTCCTTCATCTGTTTGCTTTAGAATTCAGTCTGAAAACACAGGGAATATGATAGGATACAAATGTAAGAATAATCCCAGCCTTGGACAAAGGATTTAGCTCAGTGGCAAAAGTGCCTGCCTGGTGGGTACCATTCCCAGTACCTGCCCCCCAAAATAACCCCTAACTCAATGCTCCAAGTTTTCCACTGATAAATGAAAAATGGTCTCAGCTTTTTCAATATACATCTTACTCAAAACATAGTAATTGTACATATTTATGGGTGACAGTGTGGCATTTAAATAGATATGTACAATGAGTAATGATCAGATCATGGTAACTGATATATCCATTGCATTAGGCATCTGTCATTTCCTTGCATTTGGAATATTTAAAATCATTTCTATTTTTTATAGGACTGCTGTCCCAAATATTTGAACAATTTCTAAAATTCCCACAGGTATCATTTCCATGGCCCCTACAACTCAACAGGATTACATCCTTAATAACATCAGTTTCTCCACAAGTTGCATGCCTATAATCTCAGCTACTCAAGAGGCTGAGGCAGGAGGATCTCAAATTCAGACCTCAGCCCGGGAAAATTTTCAAGACTGTCTCAAAATAAAAAACCATAGGTACTATGGATGTAGCTCAGTGACAGAGCATCCTGGGGTTCAATATCCAGTACAACAGCAACAACAAAATTTACTTTCTCAGAGTTTCCTTGGGAGGGGAGGGTATCAAAGTGAGTATTGAAACAGTTGCCCACAGCTCAGGATCCCTTTGCTCCAGGCTCCAGACTTCACTTCAGGTCCCTGCCATCTTGACAGTGTTCACTGAGGACCACTGGTCCACAGATGTCTGTGACTTGTCATTCTCTCCAGCTCATAGTGAAATACTTTCTCTTCTCTCGTCCACTTCTCCAAAGACTAGCTCAGAGTAGAGCAGTTTGGAACCCTGACAATGGAGGTTCTCCTTCCTGGTGCTTCTTCTCCTTACCATCACACCATACAGTGCTTCCTTTTTCAATTCTCAACTTCTTTCTCTTTTTCCTTTCCCTGTAACTTCTTTTGATCCTTATGGTTATACAAAGTGCCCCTTAAGTATGAACTTCAGAATAATGTACTCAGTTTGCTACATCAAGACTGGTTCCAATATTTTTTGGGGGGCCATGCAAGTTCAGCTTGAAAACAAAAAGTAAAATCTATTTTAATAGGAAGAAAGAATATCTGAAAGCACAGGGTTAGCAGTTAAATCAATTGAAAATCAATAAAAAGCCCTTTAAGCATACCATTCTCTTTCATGGCATTTTTCTTAATGTTGCATGTTCTATACCATCAGGCAGTAAAGCAATAGGATTGATTTTTATAAAACTCTAGCTCAGGAGCACACAGAGAGAAGGTGTTGGGACTGAGGAGAGCAGAAAAATTGAATTCTGTGCCCTATGTCAGCCAGCTTTCCATCACTGGGATGAAGCTCCTGACATAAACAGGAAAGATTTATTTCAGCTCACAGTTTCACAGATCTGAGTCCATACCAACTGGCTCCATTGCTTCCAGTCTCTGGCCAGGCAGATACCTCATGATGAAAGGGTGATGAAGCAGAGAGAATGCAAAAGCCAGAGAAGTGGAAGCAGGAGGATCAGATATCATCCGCAGGGCCAGGCCCACACCCCTCAACCAGACCCCATCTCCTGAAGGTGCATAACCTCCCAGTAATGCCATCAGATTATGAATCCATTGATGGATTTATCGAGTTAGGGCCTCCATGATTCAATCGTCTTCTAACACCCTCACCTCTGAACACATAGACTTTATAGGGGACATCTTAGATCCCTAGCCTGGTCACAAATATCTTTTGCAATAAATAACATTTGCTCATATAACATTATGGAGCAGTGATTTTCCAACCACTACATGAGTGGAGAGTACCCACCGCATGGTCTCGAGAACCCCCAATTTGCCAATGCTGCCACTAATTTGCAGCAAAAGGAGTCCTCACTCATCTTTCTGACTATAGAATGCTGATGCCATCCCATCTTGAGTCAGCCCCATGATAAGCCATATCTACTGAGGACTTTATAAACTAGGAAAGACCTTCAAAAGTTTTAATTTTTAAAAAATAAATGTTACAGAAATTTATAAAATTATTGAAAATTTTCCAAAGCAATTTTAATCCAGGAGTAGGCACAACAAAGTACTCTCCCCAGGTAAATGGCCAGGCAAGGGGGAGGACAAGCCACTCACTTTCCATCTGCAAAACTGGTCCTTGGCCAGTGCCACTAAATGCAAAACCATATGTCATATTTCCACAAATGACCATGAGTTTTTACAAGCAATTTATTTTTCTGCCTCAACTCTGGTTTCCACCTTTGTCATGAAACATTTCTGACCTTCAACACTATCTTGCAGCTCATAGTTTTATCATGATTGCTCTCTGTTTTGGTTTATATCTAGTTGTGTCCCCAAACCCTCATACTGCGCACATTGGTGGAGGTTCTGGGAGATAATTGGATCTTGGAGATGTGATACTTATTTGTGCATTAGTCCACTGATGGGTTCACAGCTGGCTGGGAGGTTGGAGAGTGAAGCCTGGTCAGAAGAGGTGGGTCGCCATGGTCATGGCCTGGAATGCTGTATCATCCTCCGTTTTCTCTTGATCTTTCTCTACTTCCACGGTCATGTCTTGAGCTATTTCACCTCTGCCGTTCTGCTCTGCCTTGGAGACGGCTGATTGTGGACTGTAACCTCTACTACCTGTGAGCCTTAATAAACCTTTCTGTCTTATAGTTGTAAACGTCAGTAATCAGTCCTAGTAACGAGAACATAATGAAGACACTCTGACATCTAATAACTTTTATCACTTTGCTGTAGGACTTCTTTCATTGTTAGGAAGTCAGGAGTCTTTAAGATCTATCAAATTATGACAACATAGCAATTCAAAAATAATGCACCTTTTCCTATGACTAGAAAGAACCCTGTCCATAAAAACAATAACTCTGCCTATCCTCCCAAAAATAGCTATGGGAAATATCTGAAAATAAAAGTTTTTGAAAAATAAATATTTGGGCCAGGGATTTAGCTCAGCAGCACAGGCACCTGCCTGGCAGGTGTGAGGTCATGAGTTTGATCCCCGGTACAAAAAAAAGGAAGCAAGAAAGAAAATCAAAATGAAATTAAATGAAATTAAATCAAAATGAGTCAAAGATCTAGATAAGAAACCAAAAACTGAAACTTCTAGAAGACGGCATAAGTAAAACACTTAAACTCTATAGGCATAAGAAAAGACTTCCTGAAGACAAAGGAAATAGCACAGCAAATAAATAATATCAAGAATCAAAATATGGGCTTACATCATATTAAAAAGCTTCTGTAAGTAAAGAAGACAATCAACAGAGTGAAGAGCAAGCCTACATACAGAATGGGAGAAAAACTTTTCTAGCTACTCTTTTGATGAGGTAGTATATAAAATGTATAAAAAACTAAAAAGAAATCTCCAAAATACAAATGACTTGATCAAAAAATGGGCAGATGCACCAAACAGACATTTCTCAAAAGAAGAAGTACAAACAGCTAAATGCATATTGTATGTTTAAGTGTACAAGATAGATAACCATACTACTAAATTTTTGTTAGTTCATCAAACAGAATAGTTTGTACTGTCACTGTCTATTTTTTATACTTTGATTTTGTAACTTGAACAACTACTTCTAAGATAGCAATATGTCATTTATAAACTAGTGATTTCTTACTGTTATTTTTTGACTAGTCATTTTTTATTTTTTTTGAAATTTTGTGTTATTAATATCCTTTTTTCTGTTTTGCTTCTTTTCTCTAAATCAAATTAAAAAATTATAGCCAAAAAAATTTCAATATCTTTAGTCATTAGAGAAATGTAAATCAAAATTATTTTGAGATTCTATCTTAGCCCCCCAGAATGCTATCATCAAGAAGACAATAAAACAATGAATGCTGGCAAGCATATGATGAAAAAGGAATCATCTTACATTGTTGGTGGGAAAATAAACAAGTACAACCAGTATGGAAATCAGCATAGAAACTCAGCAAACTAAAAATAGAAATACCATTTGATCCAGCTATACTATGATTTGGGTTTATACTCAAAAGAATTAAAGACAAAGTATTCCATCAATTAATGCATGCATACCCATATTATAGTGGTACAATTCATAGCAGCTGAGCTCTTAGAATAGCCTAGATGCCTGACAACAAACACATGAATGCATAATGAAAATGTTATATATGTATAAATAATGGGATATTACTCAGCCATAAAGAAAAGTGAAGTTATATTACCTGCAGGAAAATGCACAGAACATAAGACCATCATGCTTAGTGAAATAAGACAGGTACAAAGTTAAACATGACATGATTTCTCTTATATAATGAATCTAAAAAGTTTTAAGTGATTAATATATAGATGCAGTAAAACTAGAAGGTGGACTTTAGAGATGGAGAAATGTGTTAGGGGAAATGGGAAGTTAAGGGAGAAAGAGTTAATAAAATTTTAAATAATCAGATGAGTAAGTGCAAATCCCAGCATCTTATATACATGGAATATTTAGCCTTGGGAATGGATGAGGTACCAAGGATGAGAATGAGAAGAGGGAAAGCAAGGGAAGAAGATGCCACACCTAAAAACATAAAAAATGCCAGCATTTAGAAAGGTGATTGTGTTCTTCCCCCATTTATCACACTATTCAGAAGTTATTTGAAAGCAGTGAATGTCTTGGTTACTATTGTTACTCCCAAAGTGCTTCTAAAGATGCTTAATAAGTAATCATCAAATGTGCAACCGAAGCCAAAGCAAAACATAAAACCAGAGTGAGTGACGCAAAAGAAGCCAGGTGACACAATGTCTCTATAAACAAGGGAATAAGAATAAAAGTGTCTATGATATCATTTCCTACAGCAAAAGGACAAAGAATAAAGACCGAGGGAAAGCTCTTGGATTCAGCTATAAAAAACTCATTCAGAATCTTTAAGAGCAAGTCGAGAGGCCTTGAATAAAATGATCAAGGTAGAAACCATGTTGCAAAGGGTTATCCAGGAACAAGCAGCTTTAGTTTTTTAAAACTCAGATAAGAACTGTACTCTGGAATTGAAAAAAATCAGCTTTAGAAGAAAGAAAGACAGGATTTGGCAGAGTCACATGATCAAGGGAAACCCAAAATATATTTATAGACAGCAGTAAGCCTACAGAAGTAAAGAGAAAGGATCAGTTTTGGTGAAATACTTTTGAAATACACTACTATTTATGAAAGTAAATGGATTTAATTATTGTAGAACTTCTTGGATCCCCTAAAGAGCTATTATGAGTTCTACATATTCAAAAATAAATAAAACACCTAAAACTTACTTTAAAAATGTTTTCTTTTGCCATTGAATACTTCCTAAAATTACTGTTAGGTAGATAAATCTTGGAAATATCACTCAAAGAGTACAGAAGACTTTATAAGCCAAGAACGAAGAGGATGTAAAACAGGAGAGATTAAAAAAGCAGAGGTGAAGGATGCCTGGTTGGAAAAAAACTCAGAAAATGTTAAAAGAGAATGTCCTTCATAAAAATAAATAAATAAATAAATAAAAGGTAGAAAAGAGATAGCTTGCCCTTCCTCAGCTGTCTGGGAGACATGAAGAGAGACAGTAAAAGACGTCAACAAATATACACAGGGAAATACAAGGGAATTCATGGCAGAACACTTCATTCTATTCAGAAACAGAAGGGTCAAGTGCACGGAAAGGACAAAAGACAGGGTAGGCTGAGGGGAAGAGAAACATAAAGTCATAGGGGCCTTGGAGGCGCCAGGAACAAAGAAACGGAGCTGGAAAACATTGGTTTCACGAGTTTTTAACTAATCATCCAACTCTGCACAAGTTTTGACCTAAAATGTCACTGTAATAGACATCGCCCCCATAGATAAACTTGCATAAGTCTATAGCATGCTCACTACAGCATTAGAATTAGCTGTGTACAGCAGCAGAAAAGTTTTACAAACACATATGTTAATTAATTGATGATAGATAAGTCATATCTTCACATAAAAGCACTAGGTAGACAGACAATAAGATTATATTGATGTGGAACACTGTTCAACACATTTTATTAAGTAAATAAAACAAATTGTAGAATAATACATATGGTGTGAACTTATATGAAACAGTATGTGTGTGCAAAACACATTCGGTGTTTGTACATCAAAGAGGTAAATATTTCCAGGGCATAGACTTGTAGGCTGGTAGAGAAGGGGATGTTTTTACTTTTTGCTTACTATCCTTCTGTGTGGATATTTTACAGTGAACACACATCACATTTATCATGCTTATGGTTTGTTCTTTCCCAGACCTGCACTCCCAAGACCCTCCTCCTCTCCTATGTGTCACTTTGTCTCCCAGTTCCAAAGAATCAAGCTTAGCCCACGCTCTCCAGCTGAGCAGGTGCTCCTAGAGACGAAAGCTTTATGAAAGATTGGGAACCATCTTAAGTGTCTGATAATGCATTTGGGGATATTTTGGTGGAGGGAGGCTCTTTCCACGTTAGACTACAAAAATCTCATCTAGTTCTAACTTTGATTCCAATTCAAAACAAACTACAAAAGGACTTACTGGAAAATTAAAACCACTGTGTTTGGAGGAAAAAAGTTTTAGAAGACAATAAGAGGAGAGAACGGTTCCCTAGAACATATATAGGTTTATAAGTGAAACCAGATTGTTCATGATTTAAAATCAGAAAGAAAAAAAACAGATTAGGAAATTATTTTCATAGAAACTCAATTTCCTTGAATTTCTATGTTATTAGTATTTCTGTGACAAACTCATAATTTTCAATTTTCATATTCTACTTATTTCAAGGAAGAAGTAAGACACTGCTTGAAATTCACTTTTCGGGAAAGGCAGTCAAAATTTTCCCCTACAAAGAGCCGTGTAAAGGCTTCTTATAACCACTAGGGGTCAGACTACTACATTAATACAAGCCAAACCCAACTTGAAAAGTATTATTGTTTGAGGAACATGCTAACCTATTTTTCTGCATAAAAAGAGAAGACAGCCTATTTAAATTAAACATTAAATAAAGAAGATAATGAGAAAGAATGAATTTGACAAGGACACTCAGAAAGTTGAAACTATCATATATAATAAATATAATAAAGAAGTTTCATCCTTGATAAAAATTTTAATTATTCACTTGCTCATTTTGGATGGCAAGGTATTTCTCCAATCCAAGTGCGGTCAGATATGAGGCCTGATCACTGAACTGGACAAATGCTAAGAGAGCAGAAACAACTAAAATCACAAAACTCTCAGCAAAACAAAGAAATGCTCATTTATAAAGGATGGGCTGCATGACTAGCAGAGGAATGAAATAATTGGCAGAAGCGATTTTCTTATTGGACTTCAGCCATGGTAATAATAAATCTGAATCATCTTACAGCAATGAGCACATTCAGGGGTGGGCAGAGGCGGCCCTGGAATTGGGCTTCTGTGCCAGTCTGGCCTCTGCCATCAACTGGCCTGGTGCCTTTGAAGGGGCTCCTTTGTTTCTCTTGGTCTCCGCACATCCTCAGAATGAAAAAAAAAATACATAATCAGTCTTTATCTCAGTTACTTCATTGTTGCTGGGACAAAATACTGGACACCCATGGGTTAAAGGAGACGAGGCGTAATTTATCTCACAGTCCATACGAGTTTCAATCCAGACAAGACTGGTCACGTTCAGAGTGGCATGGCCACAGACGCAGCTTTAATCCATAGGTAGCTGAGTCCAAAGTGGCATGGCAGAGGAAAAACCATTTAGGACATGGTGGCAAGAAGCAGTGAACCATCAGTGGAGGAGGAATATATATATATATATATATATATATATATATATATATATATATATATACCCTTCCAGGCAATGGCCACGGAAAGCACCTCTTCCCGTTGGAGGGGGAGACATTGGCTCCCCCTCCAACGTCTTCCCCAGATATTAACACAGCAGTTGATTAATCCAGTGATGAGTATCACACTCATGATCCAGCCACCTCCCCAAAGCCAACCTATGAATGCATGAGGCTTCTTGGAGACTTGTAGGTACAAACTACTACTATAATCTTGAAGCCTTATAATTAAGCCAAAATATTCAACAATATTATTATATGCAATAATAGAAAATAAGGGTAAAATGTACCAAAAGTTAAAGTTAAAAAAGTGAAAGTGTTAAATGCAAAGACATGTTATTACATTTTTTTCACCAAAAAAAATGAAATAACGTCAGATCATAGACTATATCCACAGTGAGACAAAGCTATAAGCCAAAACTCAAACTTTGATTTATTTATATATTGATGACAGTGTACCAAAATAAGTAAACATATTGAATACACATGCTGATCATCCTCTGGAATGATTTTTAAAAATGAAAACGATTAACTGTTTAAGGTAGGGCAGAGCTGCATGGGTATGGTTAGTGGGTAATGTAAGACCAGAGCTGTATTTTCATTATAAGTTGTTTTACTATTTCTACCCATATGACTGCATTACCTATTCAGAGCTTTTAAAAGTTAACTTGAGCAACTCAGAGATGGAACAAAAGTACAAAATCAAAGTGAAAGTAAAAAAAAATTCCCCATGATTGGAAAGTGGATTAGAAATAACATGGGGATATCTGTCATTAAAAGTGGACAATAAAACAGGGATACTGTGTTTTAAATGGGCTGAATCAAATTCCCTCAATCAAGTTGGCCACATCAGAATGCCTATGGCCAAGACGTCCATCTGGCAGTTGTATCACGTGAGTCCTCAACATCCCTGAGCTGCCTGGAGTCTGGCCCTTTATCCAGAAAGTCATTAACTCAAGACAAGGGAAAACTTGCTCATTCTTCATTAACTCACACATATGTTTCTTCTTTTTATTTTAAAGACAATAAAACAAAAGAGGACAGAACAAAGCAAATCAGAACAGAACAATGCAAGCAACACAGCATTTCACAACAAGACAACCAGATATCAACAGTAGCTACCATAATGTCTCTTTTTTTGAAACAGCTGAGTGTACCTTCACATACAATAATATCAAACATAACAAAATAGTGTAAAACCATTCAAGATAATGAAAGTATTGCAGACATTCAAAACCAAATAACAGAAAATGAACAATGGCTACTATAATATCTCATTTTCCTTAAAAAAAAATTGTTTCTACTATCACACAAAATCCAATAAGACACAACAGGATAGAACCAATGGAAACAGAAGAACAAAAGCATAATAGGACTTAACAGCAAGATAATATTAAATCAGCAATGGCTGCCATAATGTCTTGTTTTCTTTAAAGTGGCTGTTCATTCCATCACACATAATAAAATGAAACAAAACAGAATAAAACTATTCTAACCAATGAATTAAAACATTATAAGATTTCAAAGCAATGTAATGGGAACCATGATTACCATAAAATCTTATGTACTCTTACCATTTCTTACACTAGGGAGACTAAACGGTATTTATACATGTGAGTTTGATTTATTTCACTTATGAATATGGTCTCAAGTTGCATCCATTTATTTATAAATATCTCAATGTGATCATTCTTTATAGCTGAGTAGTACTCCATTGTATAAAAATACCACGTATATGTTTCTTAATGCATATTAATGTAGACAAATGCAAGAGAGAGGACTACAGGCAGATCAGTTTCACAAACAGCTAAACCTCACTTCACAGACTTCTCAACATATAGCTTTAACACAATTTTTATCAAAATTTGTAAATATAACAAACATTAATTTAAAAGCTAATATGAAACTATGAAAGAACTAGAATAAACAGAATAACTTTTGAAAAAGAATAAAATGAGAAGAGTCAATATTATTCATATCAGGATTAGACAGTGGTCAATAGAACACTTAGGTCCAGCTTATTTTTCACAAAGTTCAAGGTAATTCAACAGAGAAAAGATGGCCATTTCAACAACAGTGCTGGAGTGACTATATAGCCAGAGGCTAAAAAGGTGAACTTTGGCCTAATTTTCACTCATTAAACCCATATTAACTCCAAAAAGGAACAAAGACCTTAATAGATGTTTAAAATTATAAAACTTTTTGAAAAAAGCAAAGAAAGAAATGCTTCAGAATCAGGACCAGGCAAAGACTTCTTGGGCTAGATACCCAAAACACAATTACAGAAGGAAAAAAATCATAAATTGGACTCCAGCAAAATTTAAAATTTTTACTGTTTAAGAACTTATTTAAGGAATGAAAGGCAAGTTACAAACTAATAGAAAGTGTTTTCAGACCCTGTTTCTATCAATAGACTAGGGTCTAGAATAAACAACTCTCAAAACTTAATAAAAAATCCAATTAGAAAATAAGCAAATGAGGAAAACAGACACATTACTGAACAGAATATATAGATGGACAATAAACACATTACAGGATGCTTAACACTGCTAATGAAATATAAAATAAAAGCACTGGTGATGTCACTGGACACCTATCAGAATGATTAAAATTAAAGGCCATGATAATCTGAACACTGACAAAGAGGTAGAAACACAGAGTTATTCATAGACCACTGTATGAATGTTTCTATAAAACTGCCATATTATCAGAAATTACACACCCCAGCTTTAGCCAGAGAAAACATACTAACATTCATATGAAAACTTATACATGGACAGTTTCAGATACTTTATTCCTAGTAGCCTAAGCTTAGTTACAAAATCTGATGGGTTTATACAAATACAATACTGTTAAGCACTAAAAAAGAAAGAAAGAAAGAAAGAAAGAAAGAAAGAAAGAAAGAAAGAAAGAAAGAAAGAAAGAAAGAAAAAAGAATAGAGTATCAATATGCAAACATTCAAAGAATTGTGCTAAGCAAACCAAACATTCCCCAAAGACTACATATTATATGATGCCATTTATATAATGTTCTTGAAATGACAAAATGATAAAATCCAAAACAAATTAGTTATTGACCAAAGCTGGGAGTAAGGTAGAGGAATCAGGGAAAGCAAGGAAGTTTCACTACAAAAGAACAGCACAAGGACCCTTGCAGGGATAAAAAGTTGTATGTGTCTTTATGTCAATATCTCGATTGTACTATTTTACTGCTATTATGCAAGATATCATTACAAGAAAAAGAGCAAGGGTACATGGAATTTCTTTGCATTATTTCGTACATCTGTATGTGACTCTGCAACTTAGAATGTTTGGCTTTCTATACTTGTGTGTATGTGTATGTACAGTACATTTTCAAGTTTAGTTTTAGATGCACATACAATCATTTGCATGTACAATGTGTCAAAATAACTGCACCACACGTTCTGTGAGGTACGTCATTATGCAATGTCACCGTTTTGTGAACACTATAGAATCTAATTAATTATACAACCTGGATGGTAGAGGTCAATCATTCAATATGAAGTCAATACAATCAAGATAGGAGGTAAATACAAGATGCATGAGACTGCTCCTGGATTAACTGTTATGCTGCTTCTATGTAGGTAGAAGAAACACATTCTAAAATACTGGAAGAAAGTACAGTATTGTAAATATATAAAAAGAGTGAGGTAGTCATTTATTACCATTTATGTGTTACATATGCAATATTATGTACTATGCAAAATTGTACTTGCTATACTTTTCATATGACTGGCAGTGCAGTAGATCTGTTTAAAGCAGTTTCATCCCAAGTGCATGAACAATGTATTGTGCGGGCACATTACAATGGCTATGGCTTCATTAGCAATAGGAATTTTTCAGCTCCATTACAATCATGGGATCACCATCATATAGGTCCTCTGTTGTTGCCCAAAGCACATTATTGTGCTGTGTATCTCTCTTCCTTGATACTTATTCATATTTTTATATATTTACATTTATAAAATTATTACAATTTCAGTTACAAAAATGAGGGCTACAGTAGCTATGCGTATTTTTCTTGCTGGTTATGTGTGTATGTGTGTTCTCATGTTAGTAAGTTGTTTTTAGTAATTTCCAAATCTACCCTTCTCTCCTTTGTGCTTGTGGGATTAGAACTCCATAAACTACATTTCCTATGATATATCTTTTCTCTAATAACAACAAGCCACAAAGAAAACCTAAAAGACAGAAGGAGAATAAAGAGTCTTCCACCTGCTCACTAGCTATATCCCTCTTTTCATCATGCAGTAACATGTCTTCTTCACCTAGCAGTAGCAAGTACATCCAACAGCAATACCTGACTCTAATTTGCATTTCCCCAAAACTTGCAAAACTAGCTGCATTGAACAGGTGTCAGGAAACTTTTGCCAAAAAGGACCACACAGTTAATTCTTAAAGTCTGTAAGTCATATGTTCTTATAGCAACTATTAACTTCTGCCACTTTAGCAACACCATAGACAATATTTAAGTGAATGAGCTGCAAGTATAATTGTACTTATGAATACTTACATTTGAATGTCATATAATTTTCATGAGACTTGAACATTGTTGTCTTATGGGTTGAACTGCATCTCCCGGAAACATACTTTATAGTTCAACGCCCGCTCAGAACCCTGTGAATGTGATTTTCTGGAAACAAGGTCTTCACAGGTAATCAAGTCAGATGAGGTCCTGACGGTGGCTCTGATTCAATACCACTTCAGTCTTCACACTGACAGGAAAACATCACTTAGAGCCCTCAGCACAGAGGACAACCTGATGTGAAAGTGCAAGCAGAGGTTGCAAGTGCGGCAACCGTGAACACAGGGCTGCCCAGGACCCACAGCCACCACCAGAAGCCCGCAAGGGAAGATCTACACTCGGTCTCAAGAGGAGCATGGCCTTCCCGACAACTAGAATTCAAACTTTTAGCCTCCGGAGCTGTGAGAGAATAAATTTCTGGTGCTCAAAGCTGTCTAGTTTGTAGTGCTTTGTTATAGCAGCCAAAGGAAACATAAAACATTTTTTTTAACCATTTAAAAAAAATAAAAGCCTTTTTAACTCACAGGCCATACCCAAAACAGGTTAGACTTGAGTTTTGGGCGGTGCTATACAGTATCTTGTCTGTTACCAAGTGCCCTCTTCCCCAACCTAATTCTCACTACGAAACCAGCACTAGCCAAGCATTTCTCCCCGAAGTCAGAGTTTCATCTCCATCCTACTAACTTTTATTTTGTTCCAATAATGACTTAATGGTCACTTCCATTATATTTTCCAGTTCTTTTTCTTCTTCAGCCCCTGGGTGACAGCTATATATGTAGTTATCAACCATTTTTTATAAAATTGTCTCAGTTGGTATAATTGTGTGATTTCTTTCTCCTGACTGGTCCCTAACTGGCCTAATTTCCTTTCTAAAATATTCTTTAAGGTTTTGTATAACAAGCACTGACCTTTGTATTTCTTGGTAATTACTATATTTAATTTTAGGCAATTAAGACAATTCTTTATAGAGTTGGAAATTCTGACATTAAGAATTGCATACTTTGACACAAAATTTTAATAATAATCATTCTTTTAATAGACTCATTCTCCCTGAGAATTTCCATCAAGAACCTTAGAACCAAAGAATGATCGCATGCTACCCTGAAGAAGAAATCAAGGCTGCTAGCATCTAACAAATTTAAATATACATCTATTTTTCACTGGGCAATTCCACCCTAGGTGTTTACCCAAGAGAACCAAAACCAAGTATTCACAAAAAGACTTGTACAAAATGTTCACCGCAACTATATAATTGCCCAAACTTGGAAATAACCCAAATTCTTATCAACAAGATCTTGGATTAGCCAGGTATGTCTGTACAATGCAATACTACTCAACAACAAATAGGAATGAACTACTGATACAGAAAACCACAGAAAAATGTTCAAAAAAAAAACAAGGCCCATGACTGAGAGTATAGCTCAGCAACATAAGCACCTGCTTGGAAGCACAAAGTCCTGAGTTCAATTCCCAGTACCAAAAAGAAAAGAAAGGAACAATAAATTATATATTAATTAAATAGGAATTAGTTCCTGTCATCTACAGCATAGTAAGGTAAATATATCCCACAATAATTTAGGATATATTTCAGAATAACTAGAAGGACACAAAGTTTCACACAGAAATTATAAATATCTGAGGATATAGAAATTCTAACTGCCCTGATTTGATCTTACACGGTACATGTTTTAAACTGGTGTTATGTATGCCATAAATAGGTATGATTATAATGTGTATATTAAACTTAAACATTTAAATAAAAAACATACACGTAATTTTGTTTATATTAAGTTCAAGTACAGATAAGATAATGATGATGGAAATTACAACCATTGTCTTATAAAAGACATTTTAATATATTATTTAGATGCCACTTGTATTTTCTTACCAGTAATATGTGTGGTCAGGTCTTTTTCCCATTTGCAGTTGAATTTTTGTAGTTAAATTTTGAGAGATTCAGGAAAAGGTGTTAACTAGGAAACGGTAAAATGGATTTGGGGTTGAAGGAACTATATTTTGATTTAGGTCTTTAACAGAGGCTTACACATCTGTCAAATCACTCATATCTTTACACTTAATCTATGCATTCTACTTTATATATTTTTGAAGAAAACTCAGAATAAATATGAGAGAATGAATTAAAAACAGTAAGTGGTCATTAATAAGTAAATCAGTGGAATAATTATATAAATATGCAGCTTTATTTCTTTTGTAATGGAGTACACTTAAACTGTCATAAAACGTTTTCCTGGAAATATTAAAACTGGTAAAGTAGTTAACTGGAAAGAAGTTCTAAAAAGAGAGTGTAAACACAAGGATTTATACTTGAATTTCACAATCACCACATAAATCTAGATTTTGAGAACAATCATTGATACAAAAATAATAAATAGTTGTTTGAACAAATTAATGAATGAATTAATAAATTAATAGTATCTACAGCTTTAAAACAAAAAATTCAATGTAAGAAAGTATAAATAAGTAAAAACGATAGAAATCCTAAAATCTGCTACTCAGAGAATGTTATTTATATTTTGGTATGCATATATATACTAAGCTGTTTCTTTTATTTTTGTGATTGGTAAAAAATATATCTTTTTATGGTGTATAACATGAGGTTTTGATATATGTATGCACTGTGTACCTGCTGAATCAAGTTAATTAACATATGCATTTTTCACATACTTTTCTCTGTGTATGATAAGAATACTTAAAATATATTCTCAGCAATTTTAATTACACAATAATTATTATTACCTATAGTCATCATGTTGTTCAATAGAGCTGAACATATTCTTCTTATTTAGCTGAAATTTTGTGCCTTTTATATCAATTTTTTTAAATAGACAATATTGAAACAATATATGTTTTATAAATCTATTATTTCCAATCAAAGATATACCAGTACATCTTTTTATGCCAATGAATATATATCCAAGTAATTTTAATGTCAGTGCTGTATTATAGTATTCACAATATTTTACACTAATACAATTACTCTATTTAATATTCCTTTATTTATTCATTCAGTCAGTGAGTAAATCATCGCTGAGAACCTAAAATACTTTAAGCAAGTTCTCAGCCAAGGTGCAGTGACACCATATTACTCGGGAGGTAAAACAATGGTAACTGTCTTCATACAACTTGGGTCTAGAAGGGGAACATAAATAAATAAATGGAAAGATAAACACATGATTTTAAAATATAGTGAGTATAAGAATTAATTCAAGATAAAAAATTCAAATAGCATTTATTCAAGCGAATGAACTGTAAGCTAAGCTCATAGGATGGGTTGACATCATGCTAAGGTGAAGAGAGCTGAAAGCCTTGCAGACACAGAGACCAAACCAAGAGGAGTGAGCTCTGTAAAACAGGCAGGCAGTCGGAACTTTAGACCACCATAATCAGGGTTGATACATTGTTTTAACTTCAGAAATTTAGAAGCTTGACTAAGTAACTCAGCAGTTCTACATCCTACTGAGTAGACAACATGCCCTAGGGCAGCTGTTAATGCTCCAGAATTCTGTAATGGATGTGTCATTGCGTCAACTTGAGAGGTTTAGAAGTTTAATTATGTGACTCAGCACCCAGGGTCCTCACTTTGTAAACAATCTTAGCCTGTTCAAGGGGAGGGCATGGAGATAGTATGGATGTAAAGGACCTACCCTAGGGTGGAGAGCGTGCATATAATGTAATGGAAGAAAAGAGGCTACCTCTGTCACTCTTTGTTTTTGTTGCTTTTGTTGTCTTCTGTTACCATGAACAGTTGCCTGTCTGCATGTCACCCTTCCTTATGGACCAAAGCCTCTACAACTGTGAGCTACATAAATCTTTCTCCCTTCATTTTGAGTGTTAGGTATTTTGTCTTGGCGGTGAGAAAAGGAACCAATACAGAGGGTGCTAGATTCTACTTGAGGGCAAAATTTTAAATTGTTATTTTAAGTGCAAAGGGAAGTCCCTAAAGGTGTTTTTATTATTGTTGTGTTTTGTTGCTATGGCTATTTTTCCTTCCCCACCCCTATCATTATCATGTACCCATGTACTTACTGAAAGCAGAAAGTTGTGGAAGAAAAATTGAAAGTACACAGATGAATGAAATGAAGGTCTCCTGGCTTGGAGGAAGAGTAAAGAATGGAAGCAGCTATCCATGAATAACAGTGTTTCAGAATTATTTGGCAAAGGAACATGATAAAAAGGCGGGAGTGTCTTTGTGGCATTAGAAAGCACACAACATTTTACATATAATTTGGGGGGCTGTGCAGAACCCCTAGGTAGAAAACTAAAGCGTTAAAACATGTCCAAACTGCCCTATTAAAAGCATGGAGTAGTAAGTGACCTGTGATGATTTGCAGGTTGGCAGTAGCTTCTGGGACTCTTTGCTCTTGCTTCACTTCTTGCCTCAACTCTCTGCCCTTTGGAAGGCACAAAGACCTGAGTCATGATACAGTCAGCCACCGTGGAACTGACAAATGTACTGTGTAACTGCTTAATCAGGCTAAGTAATGCATGCATTTCTTCGCATACTTTTCTTTTGTGTACGTATATGGTAAGAATACTTAAAATCTACTTTCAGCATTAAAACATTTGAATTATTCGAGCATCTTTGCACTCATAAAAGACTACCCAAAAGGACTGTACTGGGGGCAGAAAGAAACCAAAATAGTGCTATAACATAAAGTTAGAACATACTGTTACAAACTCACTGTTAGGTGATGAAATAGCTCCTGAACTTTTTCTAGTTAACATTTCCTGTCTGGCTGTTTGCTGAATGTAGCACTTCTATCTTGCTAAAAATGGTTTTGCAAGCAGACCAACAATAATTGAGTCTGCTTTCCTAAACCTTCAGGGAGCAGGAGGCTGATATGAAATGGAAAGCATTAATTCTGAATAGAGAGAAGGTTTGTTGCTTACTTTTGCATGTGTTCTTCAACTGCCTTTTAAAATAAAAACAAAAGGTCATTTCTCTATTCCTGGCTAGGTTCTGTACCATACTTGTTTATAACATCTTCTAAATATTGGAGAATACGACATGTCTTTTGCCTTACAGAATAAGGGATAGACAGTCGTTTCCAGCAACCTAATGAATTAGGTGTCTATAACTTTATGCTAAGAGGGCTAAAGGAAAGACTCCTGGGCAAATCTGAAGGTCTGTTTTTCACTGAAATTCCCACAATGCCTTTCTGGTGCCCCAAGCGTCTGGGTCACCTCTTCTACACTCAATCTCTGTTGCCTCTTATCAGATTAAGTATCTTATATAGTATCCCTGCCCTGGGCCAAGTCCTGGAAAACATCCTCTTTTAATCTTTTCTATGTTCCCCACATAAAACTGGTACAGTGTTAGCTCCCAGTGGGCATTTCATGACTATATGTTCATCAAACAGAAAGTTCCTAAAAGTTGGGGGAAGGATTGTAGAGATAATCTTTCAAAAAGAAAGCATTCTAAAAGACAAGCTGCCAGAATGAAACCTTAGAACAATTGCATAGTCATTAGGTCATTCTATGAGAGTCACATTCTAAGGCAGAGAACCTACAGGTGATGGACTCTTTAATGTTTTCCAGGAATCCTCTGGCTCTGCGTTTATCTGGATGACAAACATGACAATGAAGATTCTACCCCCAGAAGAGTGAAACTATTACTGAGAAATGTGAATGCTTCACCACACCACCCCTGGCTTGGGGGTTGGCCCAAATGCCTCTTGAAGAACTACAGACACCATAGAGGAGCTTCGGGCCCCCAGAGGGCCTCCCTCACCAGATGTGCCTTTATCACTGTCAGCCTCATTTCTCTAAGCTTATGTTCAACCTGTCAAATCACGACAACACAGGCTGTTCTTGCAAGAACAGGCCTAGGACAAGACAGTTGAATTCCCCTAATAAAAGAAGTAAGAACCCCCATGAACTCAGCCCTGCACCGAGCACTCCCAGAAGGGACATTCAAGGAGCCGCAGTTGAAGTAGATGGTGTCATAGAAAAAGGAGACAGAAAGTGAGAAACCTGAAAACCGTATTTTGGGAAACAGTTAAAGGAATACAAGTGCTTAACCTAGAAAAGAGAAAGTATAATGGCTGACTTGTAGGGTTTGAAGGAAGATGTATGAAAGATGCTGATCAAGCCAAAGATCGTGAGATGGTAGGATTAAAAGGCAATTAAGGAAGCAGACAAAAGGCAGATGCCTTTGTCTAGTATCTCAGAAAACAGACCCTAAGCAGGCCAAGTTTAGGTATTGCTGCTTTATTTGGGAGCACAATCTCACAAAGAGGAGGCAGGGGAGGAAGGAGACCAAAAGTAAGATGCTATGTTACCAAGATGTCTACAGCTTCCCAAGACACACAGCAGATCATTCCCCACTCCTGCCCCCACCCCCACATACACACACTAGAGCAGTTTGACGGGGGAAGAAAAATTAGTAATCTATATTCTGGGTCTTTCCTGTACCCCTCACTCCATATGGGATAGAACTACCCATACAGTTCCCCTTTCCCTTCAAGAGTCACCAAAAATCAGTCAAAGTCCAGTGGTTCCCACAAATCAGGTCCAAGCCCTATAGGTTCCACCACACAAATTCAGCCACATGCATGGAATCCCAGCCCTCACCTTAGGAGGTGAGTAGGCCAGAAAGGAAGTAGATGCCAAGGCTTTACCATCTACAATGATGGCAAGAAATAGAGCTAAGCGAAGGCTTGGGAGGAGTAAGACTAAAGAGTTAGTCCCTAGACCACACCAGCACAGCAAGTAAGATGCAAGTGTCTAACATCCCAACCCATCTAAGAGGAGAACACTAGTGCATCTCAAACACGAAGTATACAGATACCCAGGAATCCTGTCAAGTGAAGATTCTGATTGAGCAGGTATCTCTCAGATCCAGCATTTCTTTTAACTCCCAGGCTTCACTCAATATCATACAGATGTTCTGCTTGACAAAGTAGTGAGTTTCACGTCCCTATGTGTGTTTTAACAGATTCTGAATTGATTGATCTTCTGTCACAAAAAAGTCAGAATTTTGCAGAAAGGTCTCCTGCCTTAAAGGTTTATCAAAATCTTGAATATGGAAGTTTCTATAGGGGTCCCTCTTTCTAATAAGTAAATCCAATTCAAGATTTTGATTTACTTTTCAAAGCCAGGTAAGCAGTAAACCAAGGAGAAATGAAAAATTAGTTAATGAAGAAGCAATGCCTTGCTCACTTCTCAGTGACTGGTTATCAGCCCCAGAGCACAATTAGCCAAGACCTTGATTGAAAGGTAAAGCTTTATTTAATGACAATTGCCCAGGTACAGATGTAATTCAGTCAGTAATTTATGTGATTGATGCTTTTCTCACCATCTTCCTTTCAATATCTTTCCTCATACGTAAGAAGCATAAGGAGTAAATGCAGAGATGTTAAAAGGTACAGACGTGACATTAGGATCATTAGAGACTTTGTCCTATGGAGATTTATTGAACTTGAGTTACATTTAAAGTGAAAATTCAATCATTTCACTTCATTCCCTGAAGAATAAAAACGAAAAGTAAATCTCCTCAATCCAGGAACCTTATGGAATGTGAATTTCTGGATAGTTTAGTCTTCCATAAAGACAAATCATTAGAACTGCCTATATTTTTCTTTTTATGCTAATTATTTTATTTCCATCACCCCCTTAGAACCACTCTACAAATTTGCATCACACAGAGCCATTTCTCTTTACTTACTGATGAATTTCTCTAATTCTTATATTCTCTATCAGGGGCCATGGCACTGGCCTCTCTAAGCCTCAGAGGCTCCTACATTTGGCTTGTGACCAAATGCTAGGGCACTCACATGAGAGAAGGCTTTGCTTCCAAGGCTGGGCAGAGGCAACTGCAATCGTGTGGGTTTGGCTGCCGCTGCTCCTGTCGACCACGTGGCGGCGCTGTTGAAAACGGGCTCTACCAGGTCTACAAGAGCATTTCCTGGTCTTGGCCCAGCTACAAGGTTTCTGTGGTCCTCTGAGAAAGCATACTGCCTGTCTCAGCATTGGGTTCAGAGGAAAGGTTGCAGCAGCTGCTCCTTTGTTCTTTACACGTACATACAAACACACACACACACACACACACACACACGCTTACTTCCTCAGGTGCTGGCCAACCTCAGAGATGTGTGCAGGACTCATTCCGGTATCAACCACCTCCCAGATTCAAAATCATTTTTTCCTCTAAGAGGTGGGTACACATAGCTCTTAAAACCTCAAAATACAAAGTTCTTATGACATTCCTCTTTCCTGTACAGTCTACACCAACCTATCTTAGAAAAACTAACTTCAGTGATTCCTAGATGCCCTCACCCAGGCCAATTCTCACTTCCCTGTTTTTAGACAAGATACACTGAATATAATTTAACTTTTTATTCATGTCTCAAAGCAAACCTTATGGACATGGCTGGGTTTGTCTTTTTAAGAATAAAAGTGCCTTTCACATTAGAAAAAAATACAAATTTAGAACGGGGATTTGACTTACCTCATATTACACAGCAGTATTTGGAAGAGTCTCGATTTCTAACCCATCTGGTCTCAGCCATGTGTTTTTTGTAGTTTATGGCACAGCCCCTCTGCTTCCCCGGGGCTGTCTGAGGCTGCTACTAATTCTCCAACTTCATAGTTCTTGCTCTCTGTTTCCTCTTTTTACATACGTATTGTTATGATCTAGTTAAACCTGATGATTACTTTTTTCTCCAAAAATTAGCTATGCCTCACCATCTCTGTGTTTTTTTTTCAAGTCGTGTCTATTTTCCTAAATTATCCTCTATTTCAATTCTGCTGTTTGAATCCCAAATGGTCCCTTGAAGGAAGCCCACATGTTAATTCCTCCTTCGGTTCTTTCATAACCTCTTCAACTGAATATAATCTCTTCTTCCTTTAGACTCTCATAGTATTTGATGCTTTTCTTATAGTAATTTTATTCCCCAATTGCAGACATTTGAGAAAATGTTGACTTCAATGAACATAGCACTTTAATCTCTTATTTCCTGCAGTAGTATCCTAGAATAACATCTTATACTTAGTAGGCATTTAGCAAACATGTGCTGAATGGATTTTCAATGCCAAATGCATCCCCAAACCCTTAGTAAAAGTCTCTGTTTGATCTGAACTTCATCCTTCTTAGCGTACTCTAACTGCATGAAAATTAAGTATGAAATACAAAATAAGGAAAGGATTATATTAAGGACTATTTTGATAGGTTGAAAAAGTCCCAAACAGTTTTAAGTCAACCATCTCTGCAGAAAGATGAATGGAGAATTGAGGACAATGAGAAAGAAGGTGTCATGTCACAGATGATCATATGCTCGTATATGAGAACAATGACAATATTATTAGTTTGATTTCTTGATAGTGTGCTGAGCCCCTCCTCAGTGTCTCAATGCTGTGGGGATCCCCCCACGACTTGGGCCCAGATCTTCTATTCGTCTCCATCTACACCTGCTCCCTAGGAAGACAACTTATGTCACACGAGTAACATACAAGCCACTAGGAACTAGTGAGTAGGGGCAGAAATGGGAACAGGTCAATGTCACTTAATCATCATAGTACATTTCCAACTTCTGACTTCGGCAGAAACTTTCAGTTTGTGAGTGATAGGCAGAAAGAAGGAATAACCAGAACTCGCTTCACTAAGATACTTCCTGGAACATGTGATGATTTGCAAGACTGGTAAATAAAAATCAGTTTGTTATGTATGCTCACAAGGTACAACCAGAAATCATCCTGAAGCAGTGTACTCCTTTCTGGTTTTTTGTGATAATGATCAGAAAACTCAAGACCTCATAAGGCAAATCAGTGCATGCTTATACATACTAAATGTATGTCTTAGGCTATTTTAAAAAGAGAAGAAAATTGAAAATGCAACAGAGTTTTATGCCCACTTATTGTCTCACTGTTAATAGAATTCTGTTACTCAAAATACATGGAATGCTGATTGCTCTGTATTCTCCTACTATGAAAGACAGTAATTAAGTATCTGGTAAAAGACACTGCAAACATTTCCCCTGGGATATGCAATGCTGGCATGTGTGCATAAGAAAGTGTGTTTGTATATATCTGAGTATATATGGGTATATGAGTCTGTGTGCAGGTATGAGACGGTAAGGAAGTGTGCATGGATGTGCATGTGTATCAGCATGTGTAAGTGATATGTACAAGCTACTTTCCTTACCCAGGTGTAACTGCTGACCTTTTTGGTTTCCTTCTGTGCAAAATAGCTCATATATTCCCAATGAAGGGGTTGATATGGACCTTTCACTGTTTGAGGGAGCTATACTTGATTATCTTGCAATATGAGAATTTACCAAGAGTATTGACTAGAAGACAAGTGTTATAGAGAAAACTAACAAAATTTACTTTCTTTCTAGAAAGAGATTTGATTAATACCTTAGAAACTCTCTTTAAAGCTTGAAGTCCATCAAGGAACCCTTTTCATTTAAATCTTCATAAGAAAATATTAGTCACACAATTCAAATTCTTTACTCTTAGAAAAAAACTTGAATTAGTTTAGAACCTTCCTTCATAAATTTGCTTAATATGCCAAATACCCGGAGGTCACAAAATACCCAAGTTTGGAAAGGAGAACTACAAGCCACATTATCAATGTCCCTAGACATTAGTAGTTACCTTATCAGAAAAAATATTTCGGCATTCAGTTATACTTATTTATTTGTAAATTATACATTTTTACTATAGTGCTATCATATTACTTATCTAGTAAAATAGCAATAAATTATTAGAAGCAGAATTAAAGGAAACATTTTTTAAAGTGTATAAATTCCTTTCATCCTAGAATTTTTATTACTGATAGCAATATTTCAGTGACAATTGTGTGATTAACACATTTTATTGTTTGTGAGTTTGGTTTCTCTTCACTTTGGGAAATTTTAGCTTCAAATGGCTTTTAGGCTTAATGGTTTCACACTATCATTAACAAATATTTTAACACATAGTACACAATCAGCCAGGTACATTGTGAATGAGACCAGTAATGAATTTATATTCATCCACTAGGGCTGCTGTAATAAATACCAAGACTGGGTGACAAAAACAGCAAAAATCCCTTTGCACACATTTCAGAGACTGAAAGCTGAAGATCAAAGTGTCAGAGTTAGCTCCTTCGGCGGAGGGATCTATTTCAGGATTCTCTGCTTGGCTTATAGATGGCAGTCTTCTTCCTGGGTCTCAATGTTGGTCTTTCCTCTAGTCATACCCCTGTACCCAAATTCTTCTTTTTTATAAGAATATCAGTGATATTGAATTAAGGTCCACACTTACTTCTCTCATTGTACTTATCTCTGTAATGACACTATCTCCAGAAAGGGTCACTTTCTGAGACATGAGGGGATAGGATTTCGACATTTAAATTAGGTGGGGTAATTCAGCCCATAGCAAAATTTACATCTCAAATGTTGTGTTTACAATTTTGAAGTTTTGGATAAACTTCTTGTTAGATGTTATCAGCTCTTCCTGCTGACCTTGTATTGTTACTTAATTGCCTTAGGTACTTTTCTTGCTGAAATGAAATACCCAATGCCCAAAGAGAGAAAAGGTTTATTGAACTCATAGTTTGTAGAGATTTAAGTCAACATTCAACTGGCTCCAAGGCAGAGTGACACATGGCAGAGGGGCAGCAATTCATGATGGCAGAAGACAACAAATACAAGAAAACAAGAACCGTTCTGTCCCTTGTAATTGTATGCAGGCTACCTGCCCTAGGTTGGGTGGAACACTCACACTTCTACTCGAGCCAGAACTATGCCAAACCAATCTGTGGACTGATTTATTAATCACACACCCTTGATCCCAGAATCACACACTATAGATTTACCACCTTTGAAAAAGCCCTATGACCACATGAGGCTTTGGGAGACCATCTAGACACAAAGTATAACACTTAATCTGACCCTTAGTTCATGGTTTCATTATAGAAATCTAAGACCCTTGCTCATTTAATCATGTTCATATAAACTTCAAGACATCACAGGATACCGAAAGAAAATATGTGGATAATGGCATTGCTATGCAGTGCCCACCCTATACTGTGGCACCATGATCATCTGACATGCAGACCACTTGAGGACACTGCCTATTTCTTTATGGCATGGTGTGAAGTTCCAGTTATATGAACATATACATTGCAGTACACTCTTCTGATGTGCCAATGGGTTGCCTTGTGGGTATAATCACCCTACTTTGGAGACCTCTATCCACACCACACTTGCAAGAAACTACTGTATTGCTTATATTCAAATTCAGACTGGGAAAGTTATTTGTTAGGAGGACTTCGGTTATGAATGAGGCTGTGAAATCATGTCAGTCAAACCAAATCCAAAGGGCCCACCAAATTTAGGATTCTCCCTTTCCTTTTTTCATAGTCTTCCATACACCAGTACTTAATTGTTGCAGAGGTTTAAGGAGTGAACGGAGACAGAGGTTCCAGGAGGGCTTCACTGACCTATGGATGACGTCACTCAATCCACTTGTTTGAAGCATTTGTCAAAATGTCGATCAGAAGATATCATTACTGTCCAAGTCACGGTTTGACGAAATCTGTAGAATAATGTAGCAAAAACTATGTTTTTCACAAAAGTCGCAAGATAATGAGGATGCAGGTTGGGAATGAAAGATGCCAAATAATCTGCTCAATTCAATAAAGCAATTTGACAGGCAGTGAGCGACTTCCTAGAATGGAAGTATCACCTGTGAAAGAGCTACAGAGGTAAAAATCTCCTTTGTGTACAACTTAGACCAAATGTATTCTAGTTCTAGGAGATGAAATTGGCCTTCCAAAGAGCAACAATGCAGTGGCCAGATGCCATAGTCAGAGGAGATCTAGGGCTTACCAAGGGAAAGGAGCCAGAGCACAGACAGCCAGAGGAAACACCCTGCTGAGGTCCTAAACCGCTCTCAGAACTGGTCCTGCAGCCCAGATGTAAAGCAGCAACAAAAGCTAATGTTACCGTTTACACACTGTGTCAATTTGAGAAGGTCAGAAGTTTAAGTAAGTGATTCAGCAGAGGGTCAGGCTCCTTAGTTTGTAACATCCTCAGCCTGTGCAAGAGGAGCATAAGCAGATGGTGTTAGTGCTACACCCACCCCAGGGGAGCAGCCTGCACACAGTAAAAGGCAAATGAAGAAGAACTGATTGCTGGTTCTTTGGAGAAGCTCCAGTCTTCACCTGCTTGGACGTTGTCTCCTGGATTCTGGCACAGACTCTTTGGCTTCTGCCTGGGACTCTGCAGACTTCGTTGTAGATTCTTCAGCCTTCTATCGTAGATTCTTCAGTGTTCCTTTGCAGACTCATCAGCCTCCCAGACTTGCATGGGACGCTGCAGTGAGCTCCAGCCCTTGAGCTGGACCCTTCAACCTCCAGTGTGCAGACACCCTCTGCACGCTCCCTCATCCGACTTTGTTGCTGACCACTGTAAGCCGATCTAGTAACATCTTATACATTTGTGTATCTTGTATTGTATGTTTCTCTAGTAAACCCTGACTGATACAGCTAACAAAAAGGACAATGTGCTTGATGTTTCTCATCCTTCAAGTGCATTCTCAACTGGCACAGACTACTTTTTAAAATTCTGGATAGAAGGGAAATAGACTTGATGGTACTACAGGCAAAATTACTAATGCTAATACAACAGTACTGTCTCTTTCATTGCACATATTTCTATATTAGGCATATTGCATTACACTATGATTTTTTTAAATGCCAGCCTGCCTTACTGGATTATAAATTCATTAAAATCAGGGACCATGGCTAATCTCTGTATTTCCAGTGTCGATACAGATCTTGACACCTAATAAGCACTCAATAAATGTCTTGAGGACAGAATAATAACCACCCAGTTTGCTGTTGAGCATGCTTTGAAGTGCCTATTGTCATATGTATGATCTCATGGACTCCTCACAATAAACCTGGAATTCATTAGCAACACTTTCATTTTAAAGGTGGGAAAACCACTCAGAAGAGATAAGTGACTTGCCGAAGGCCACAGAGCTTCTAGCAGCAGAAGCAGGATATCTACCTTGAACAACTGGTGTCAAGATTAGGTAGTGCTTTTCTACCACCCTGCAGCAAAAGCAAAAGCAAAAACAAAACAAACAAAAAAACACACTTGCTCCCAAATGTGAGGGATATGGGAGTAAAGTTTTGGGGCTGTGGATGAGAGGATCAGGACCTTTGAGTTGCTTTCTTAAGCTTGCAGAATGCCTACAACTGTGGCCAGCTATTCTGCACCATAAGTTAAAGAAGAAGAAACAAATATCTGCCAAACTTTAAGGCATGGATAGCAACTCTCACTCAACAAGATGACACAGCCCGGCCTCCAGTGTCTGCATAAGGCCTGAACGGCTATCAGGTGATTCTGAGAGAAATTATATGTTCAGTAAATGCGTTCTTATTGCAATCAAGATCTTTGACTCCACAGAACAGACACTGCATTAGTTCAGCATATGCACCACCTTTGCCTTTAGTTTCCCCAAGAAACTGCAAAAAAGACGTACATGAGCCCCTCATTGCCCTGGGCTCACTCAAGCAGTTCCCTACGATTCTAGCAGGATTTTCAAAATTAAGAATGTTGAGAGATTTCAAGGAGACAGTTTTGGAAACAGACAGACATGGATAGAATCCTCATTACTCTCTCATTGTGTGGGCTGTGCAAGTTCCTTAAGCTCTCTGTGACCCCGAGCCCGCATCTGTACAACTGAGTTGATGCTAATGTCTAACCCATGGGGTTTGATGAGAACAAAATGAGGTGAACATTGCCAGAAACTTGACCAATACTTCTTAACTTGGAGTTCTAGCATCACTATGTATCCTCAGATTGTCCCCAAATTCAAAATGTCTGTGAAAACAACTTTGTGTTTCTATTTTGGTAATAATCTAAACTAAAAATATCAGTGCATAGATAATCATGTCGTCTGGATGAGCATGAGAATCCACTGGCTGTGTGTGTGTGTGTGTGTGTGCGTGTGTGCGTGTGTCTGTGTGTGTTTACATTGAGGGGTGCACCAAGCCAAGGGCAAGAGATGTTACCATATATCATGAAATATTTTTTAGCACTTTCAACAGAGAAAAGGGGAATCAAGGTACAATATGGTACATAACAGTGTTGAAAAATCAGTCATCCAAGGCTTGTGCCTTTACTAAGTGTAATATTTATATTGCCAGAGAAAGCACAGTCAACACTTTGTTTAATAATATTTTTTTTGTTTTTCAGTTGAAAGGGTATACATTCTAAGTTGGCCCACTCTTAGTAGTTTATTAAAATAGTAAAATGCTTGTAAAATAAATGCAATTTAAATAATGATTGACAATGACTAAAATGACCATGAGCAGCATCTAATTATCCCCCAATCATCTTTCTACTCATACATTCAGCATTGACAATTTAAGTTTAAAGAAAATTCCATTCCTCAAACTGTCATTAATTTGAATTTTATTGGTTGTAGCTTGGTTTTTATTTAATTTGCAAATTTGTTTTGGTTTTTATAATTGTATGACATATATCTAGCTTTATAGCTTTATGTATATAAGGAATTTTAGAATCAAAAGTAATGCATAATGCTAGAACTCCATGACAATTCATTTCCTTTAAAGAGAGCTATATATACTGAAGATTACTCAAGTCAAACATTGAACTGGAGTCTAAAATCCTCTGATGTGGAAACTAATGACTCCAGAATACAGGAAGGAGGAATAAGGGTGAAGAGGTGATTTCAGGTCATTATAAGACTTTTCACTGTAATCATTACACAGTTTTTCTCAGCAGAGAAATTCTAGATGATCAAGAATGGAATGCTATCATGCAAATTCAGACTATAAGGGGAAGAAGCATCTCACACTTTGCATGGCTGTATCTCATTATTCAGAAGTCAGTAAGAGGGAAAAAGAGCTAGCAGTTACCACTTAGTCAAATAGGGACTGTCATCCACACAGGATTCATTGCAAAATTGCCCTTCATATTTTTGAACTACAAAAGATACATATCTGAATAATTAACACAGTGGCTTATTGCATGAAACCAGCTGAAAAAATATTTCTAAGCCACTTATGGCAGCTCCCGTTTGTAAACCTCAACAATGACAAGGATATTTCAAAGTTCCAAAGAAGGTGGAGAGAGATGACTTTTTAAATGGGTATTATTTGTTCTTGGGCTAGAATTCTCTTCCCCTCTATGAATGAGCAGTGTGTCCTCCTCACATTTAAGTCTCCTCCATTAAATAACCATGTGATTCTATAGGATGGGGCAAAAGTGAGAGTAACAGTCAAACAGGGATCCCATTTCTGTAACTTGTGTGCAATGCTGAGTTAAAATGAGGTAGAATCATACAAAACTAGGTTTCTAAATTGTGGAGTCAACAGAAACAGTCATAGCAGGTGGTTTGACCGGTGGGTTTAAGCTAAGGACACAGAACCTTGAAGGACCCACAGCCTTGGACCAGGCCCAGAGAGTCCTGCAGGTGGCACCACATCATGCATGCCTTCATCACCTTTTCGTTTTAAGGTGAAGAAAGCTTCTCAAGCGGGTAAAATATTATAGATCAGAGGAGGGCACCCAACACGGCAGCAAACACATGATGCCCGCAGATTCTTGGCGGGAGAGCTTGCCTCTGGAACTATAACAGTGACTCACTACAGCAATGTGTGTCTCTTTCTCAAACGTTTGACTGAAGTTTTAGGTAGAAGCATAAAGATGCTAAAAGGACAATGACATTTCGATTTTGAGGGCAGTTACTGGGTCCTAGCAAATGCTCTAGACCTGTTATGTAATCCTACAAGTCTATGAGATAGGCATAGTTACTACTGTATTCTCATTTTTCAAGATAAGAAAACTAAAGCTGAAGAGAGGTTAAAAATGCCTAATTAGACAAACAATAAACAGAATGTTAACTCTAGTAACCTCATTCCAGGACTTCAACTAAACTGCCACGCTGGGCAGAGATAGGGAAGAGTTGAAGTGATGGAGAACTTATGGCATGTGTGTTATTTGTTTTTCTTTTAAGTAAAAGCTGTTAATGCAAGAGTTGCATTTTTCTAAACTAAAGCCTCAGTATTCTGTTTTAATTGATATGTCTGCGCTTTGTAAGAAATAAGTAGGCTTTGGGTTGCAGTTTGGACAGTTGTCTCTAAAATGTTTGCCATCGCTGTTGTAAAGGAAGAAATGGTGAATTTCTGAATTGGGGTGAGCAAGACATCACCTTTCTCAAAAAACATCTCATGCTAAATACATGCTAAATAACATCTCATGTGACCACACACATCCCAGTTCCTGGGAGGCCACCCCGCGTCTCAGTGGCTTGTCACATATACCCAGGTTGTACACTATATTGTACAACCTGTACAATGTCCCACTGCATTTCATCTTTCCATAATCATCCTTGTAATAGACTTCTCTATTGCTGTGCATAAACTATAGGATCTCTTTTTTGCCTCTCAAAAGTCTAACACACAGGTAAACTCTTGATAATTATCCAAAAGTGGTTCTCAAACTGGTGTACATCAGAATCACCTGAAGATTTTACTAAAACAGATTGCCAGGCTCCATTCTCAGAGCTGCATATTCACCAGGTCTTCCAAGGAGCCCAAGAATTTACTGTGATAGTGATACTATAGACCCAACGACCACAGTTCAAGAACTGCTGGTCTAGAGCTTGCTGAAATGTGGAGTGGAAGGCAAAGCAGCCTCACTTGCAGCTTATTAAGAATGTAAGATCTCATGGTCCACACAGGCTGACTGCATCAAAATCCGAACTGCAACAAAACCACGGGTGATTCTTGTGCTCATTAAAGAAGCACTGGTAGAAATACCAGCAAGCTCTAAAAACACTGATGTGGGGGCCACACCCAGAGACGCTGACCTTGGTGCCTGTCCCCTTTCTCTGAGATCATAACTTTAAGTAGGTTGTACACGTGGCCTGAGCATGGGGATTGCTTAGATCTCTCCAGACAGATACAATCTGAGCCAGGGTTGTAAGCCACTTACCTTTGCTGATCCACTGGCATTTTCCTTTCTTCCATACCAACTTACAATATTTGAATTTCTAGAAGGAAAAAGAGTGGTCACTATAATCTTCATTAAAATTACAGAAAAAGAGGAAGAGTACAAGTAACATTATGTCTGAGATGTCTCTTTTGGCCAACACAAGCTTCAGCTATAAAATGTTAAAGAATAGAATGAGACCAACAAAGTAAAGTAATTTTAAGATCAGCAAATACTACTGCAGCACTGATCTGCTGAACCAGCAGACAAGACAGAAAAATATACTCTTCCCAAATGAGTGTTTGTTCTCTATGTGAATAAAGTGCTTCACTACCACCTCCTCTCCCTGTAAAGCATTCCCCCTCTTTTTTATTGTCAATTAGATATGTAGGTTCAGACGAGTTATTCTAATACTTTTCTACCTGAAATTTTTCAACTGGAAATCAAGACTGATCTCCAGGTTTTAGTGCGCAAAGACTGGATTGAGTTCCATACAAAGTGCCCAGCGCATGCCAGACCATCTGGAGAGTGTGCAATAAATGGTCTACTTGGGAACATTCCTCAAGCAGCAACTTTAATGACTAGCTAATTGTCTGTAATGCCCTCCTCAGCACCTGCTAATCTCCCATTAGTAGGAGAATGTGTCCAGTCTTACATAGGAAATGCGATATTTCGGCTCACAAAGATGAAGATGAGGCTCGATCCAAACCAGACTTGGTCAGCAAGTTTCTGAAAGCCAAGTGTGGTATCATTTAGCAGAAAGGTTTCCCAAGGCTTCATTGAACTGTGAATGGGCAGCAATGTCAATCTTACTACAATCAGACAGCCCGGGATGGGAACTCACTCAGAAAGGCTGTGGCCTAGCATTTCAAGTACTGTTTCACCACCTGGAGAGTAGTGTGGACTGTGAAGGGCTGAGTGTTTTCACAAAAATCTCCTGAGAGGTCATTTTACATAAGACACAGGGAGGTGAAGGGACCAAGATGAAAAGTTAAAAGTAAACCCTTTCGAGAGTTTTCACCATGCTCCTTCCTGTTTCTCCTTATTTAAAAAGATACTTCTAACAAAGTTTTGTAATGCTTTGAAAAAGGTCAGAGGCATTTTCCAATTCGAATCAATATCCTTTGTGTTCTGATAAGATACTTTAGGAACTTAATTAACTGTCTGCAACTAGTTAATTAAGAGATACTGCAATACCTTGGCCTCAGGCATTAAGCAAGTCTAGATAAGACCGAAATTAGCAAGTAAGAGAATTGACAGGGCACAAAAGGATAATGTGTCACTCATTTATGAATTTATTATTCTAGTGCGCAGATGATTTCAACAGAATCTTGTGAATGGGTCCTTTATAAGGCTCCATTATTATCAGGATAAAAGTATTTGCCACTGCTAGAAATTGCAGCAGTAAAAATTTCTTCTCAAATTTCATTCGGTTTTATCTTTTTCCTGTTAGCCCTTGACCCTAGTTACTGAGGTCAAAGAGAGGGTGAAGACTGAGAGACCACCTTGTGTCTGCCACTAGCGAAGACTTACGTGGACCTTCTAAGAGTGCCATAGAAGTATGTACTCTCCGTCCACCAGCCATCACTTCTGAGTTCCTGTGTCATGGGGTGATGGTGAAAGAGTAATGCGTGAAGAAGATCAAAGTTAGCACAAAACTTTGGAAATTTACTGGACTTTCTAACAGTCTCTCTCCATCACAAGCAGCTTCTAGCCATCTGTGCCAAGCTCTTGTGTTCTGTGTGACTGGCTGCATAATGATGACTTGAGGCACATGTCAAAAACACATCACAGGCTCTTCAGTCAGAATTCCCAGCAGCAGAGGAGGAAATCTACATTTTCTAACAAAGTCCCCAGGTGACTTTTATGTTTACTAAAGTTTATGAATGACTAATCTACCAGAATAAGTAGCTTACATAGTGAAATTTATTCATTGAGTTTATCTGCTTATGACTTCTTTTACATTTAGAAAGTAGAAAGTGAAGCCCCGAAGACATTTACACAAATATCTATTAGGTAAACCTAGCATGATATAGTTCTACCTGGCTATAAAGCAAACAATAGTAATCTAACTTCTGCTGGTCATTTATACACCTTTGCTAAGCAGTTCCCGTTGGATTTATATGGGACCAAGCTTCCAATTCTGTAGCTTCTCTAATACCACCGGTACATCGAGTATGTGTCTAGTCATCATATGTTTAGTCCCTTTTTCTGCCTTCAGCTCTTAAAACAAAAGTAAAATAAAAAAGAAGCTCTTTGCTGAAAGGAAGACAAAAAGGGTAGTAGTAGTGCGAGGAGAAACAGATGAGGAGGTCAAAATGCATCTTTGAACAAGCAGTCCACTTTCTGGCCATACGCAGAATCCTCTTGCTAGTGCCCTTGGGAGACTCCAAAAAGAGTACTGAGGGCTTTGGGTCAGACCAGGATGATAATTTACTGTAAAATAGACAAGGGTATCAGTTTTTTATTGCTGCTATAGCAAGTTATCACAAATGTGGTGGCTTGAAACAACACGAATTTATTTTATAATTCTGTCAGTTAAAAATGTGGCCCAGACCTCAGTAGTGTAAAAGCAAAGCCATAAAATGTCTTGTTCCTTTCTTGTAGCTCCAGATAGGAAGCTCCCTAAACTCTTCTGCTCCTAAAGCAGTGACAGTGAACCTTTTAGAAACCAAGCCAAACTGCAACGCCAAACCCACTACTTATCACAAAGTGCTAAGCTGCCCCTGTGCATGCTGTTAAATCATGCTTGGCTTCTGGGATCGTTCTGGGACGACGACAGAGGAATCTGCATGCCTGCTGCACCGTGCATGTCAGAGATTCCAACACCACTATCCTGGAGCTATCCTGTGTCACTTCCTGACACATAAGCTGCATTCCTCCACTCTCAAAGCAACCAAGCCAAGGCCTTGTCATTTCAGATCACTCTGACCTCTTCAGTCTTCTACCAGTAGGAACCCACATGAGTACAGCAGACCCATCTGAATAACCAAGCATGACCTCCCCATTGTAAGATCAGCTGCTGAACAACTTCAGTTCCACCTAAACCTTAATTCCACTTCGCCCTATACGGAAACATAGTCACAGGTTCCAGAAATTAGGATGTGGAACAACTTATCAGTGTGGGCTTGTGAGAAGGATTATTCCACTCACAGTACAGGAAAGCCTGTCAGTTCTGAGGAGTGAAGTGAGACTATGAGGTGACAGACTGGAAATTAAAGTGGTCATTAACACGAAGGACTTGGGCAAAGCAAGTTGAAGAACAGGGAAAGGCCAAATATAGTTGTCGGGGGTCTCAGGCAGGGGGTGATGTTGGGAGAGTTTTACACTGAGTTGTGGCACTACCTACAAGCTTAAACGAGCATATTGATCCACACAAAATTCAGAATTTGATTCTATATTGTCTCTCAGTATCTTATCATTTTCCATCATAATCATTCTTTCTTTCCATCCTATCGTCTCCTCCGTATCTTCCTTTTAATTCTTTTGCCTCAAAAATATAGAACCTTATGGCTATGGAATATAGAATATCTGTGCTGTCATAGTCTTCCATATCTTTTAATTATTACTTTTCTTCAAAGATAAATAAACTATATATATATATATATATATATATATATATATATATATATATGGGACACTGCCTCGTATTCATTTATGAAAATTTTGACAAGAATTTTACATATATTTAGAAACTATTATAAAGAATCTGAGGATGTCATAAACTTATTGAGCATTAAAATGTAAATCGATGGAAAGGGAAAAGTAAACATTGCTTCAGGGGAAACTGAGAGATTGCTCTGAAGTTCAGAGTCAAAGCATTGGTTGAGAGTAGATCTAGTGCTACTCAGAGCACTGACTGGTGCCTGCTGGTACATCACAGAAACTAGATGCTTGTTCTGCATGTTAACTTCTGCCTGGAGTGTGCTGTCTCTGTCTCTCTGTGTCTCTCTGTCTCTCTCAGTGGAGCAGATTTCAAAGTGTTTGTGTTTCTGTGGTAGATGCTGGTGCAGAATCGACAATGACCTTGCCATCATTTTCTGCCAGAAAGATAGTTTCCTCCCGCTGACTGTTCTTCACTTTTGCTTTGAGCTTATTTTAAATTATGGCAATAATAAATCTTTAATATAGCCTATCAAAATTCAAACTACATAGAAATATATGAAAAGCGTGGGTTACCATATCTTCCTCTTCTTCATTGTACTTTCTCACCTTCAAAATAACTGCTGAATGGTATGTACCCTTGCAGACCTTTCCCTAATACACATAGCAGTGTCATTTAGTTGTTATTTTTCTTGTTAACTTTTTTAATATTCAATGTACCCTGCATATATGACATTAAATGTTAAATGTTAAATGACGTTTTGGTGGTTGACTTCATTTCTTAGGGAGAAATGTCCTATGTTATAATTCTATCATATACAAATACTTATATTATTCCATGTTTTTTAAAAAAAATAATATTGGATTATGTATCATTGCACATATATCTCTATATACTTACATGAATATTTCTGTTAGATGACAAAGGTAAAATGTCTGAGTAAATTGAGTACATTTTAACAGGTGTTACCAACTTACATATGTATCAGCAGAAAATTAGTGTTCTATTTTCTCTATAAAGACACAGAATATGGAAAATCTTTATAATTCTCTATCTAATGGCCCAAAATTGTATAATTATTTAATCAGCTTTTCCATTGCTTCACTAATACCCAACTCTTATAACTTAATAGGGGAAAGTTTGAATTTCTCACAGTGTGGGGGCCTTCAGTCCATATTGGCTGGTTTCCAGGAAGGAACATCATGATGGGAGGCAATCACAGAGGACAGCTGCTTAGTTCACAGCAGCCTGTGAGCAGAGCAGGGGAACTGCCCAGAGAGAAATGGGCAAGGGACAATATATACACTAAAACTCTGGTTTGTGACCACAATTTGTTCTGGAAAGAATGCTTGCAAACCAGAGCGTTTGTATATAAAAGCAAATAATGGAAACTCAAATGGTCATTTCACAGCCCCAAACATTAAAATGATCATAATATTGTAATATAATACAAAATAATAAATAAACTATAAAGAAAAATAAGTAAGCAAACCAGAGCTTACCTTTGAAACCCTTTGTGGTTGGTGTGAGGGAGACAAGGGACCGGTGGGCTATTGTGTAGGATGATTTTCATTATCCTTAACATAATCATTACTGTTATTCAATGCAATCTTTTTCTTTACATCCAATTTTTAAAAGGAACCTATTCAATGGCACTTGCTTTTTCTCTCTTTTGAGGATTTCATGGAAATGCAACATTGCATTGTCATTTAACAGATTTGTCACTCACATTGCTGTAGTCTTATTTGGGTGGTAATTTTCTATAAAATTTTGCACTGTTTCCCACATTTTTCACATCACCCTAATCTCATTTGAAGTGAGGAGTTTCTCCATCTTGTTGTACTCCTCTGCAGATAAGGTCTCCTCCATAATGTCTTGCTGTTGAGAAATGATCACCCAGAATCCCACAGTGAGAGTGGGAGTATAAGAAGAAGAAAAAGGTGTAGAAGAAGAGAAGAAACCACCACTGGCTCAGTTGTAATCATGTGCTGTTCAGCATCACATGGTGCTCATATTACAAGATACCACTCATTTATCATGTTAGAATTCATTAGAAATCTTTATTCGTCTTGTGAGACACTGGTAGAATAAATTAATCACAATCCAAGATTTTATTTAAATATATTCATGAGCCACTCAGACATACCCAGGGAATGTGCTACTAATCTGGTAGGCATTTCTTAATTAATGAAACTGACAAACCAGGATTCATGGTCAAAATTCACCCCTTGTCCCTTCCCACTCAATCTGCAAATAAAGACAATAGCAACTTCACAGTTCCACTTTATGTAATACAACCATGCCATACACAACTGAATCCCTTCCCCAAAACCTCAGTGGTTCCAGCATTTTGCAACAGTCCAGGTCCACATCTCTTCTCAGACCCAAGGCAAATTCTTAGCTCTGTAAACCTCAAAAACAAATTCCATAATTCCAAGGTACAAGGCAGGTGTAACCATTCATATTCCAAAAGGAAGGAATAGGGATATAGAAAAGAATATGAACAAATCAAGATTAAAAAACATCAAGGAAAATATTAAATCCCATGGCTCTGTTTTCAGCATCCATGGCACGTAGTGGTAAAATGAGAGTTCTAAAGGGCTTACATGGCCCCACTCTGTGTCCTTGCCAATCAGTTGCAGCCCACCAGTCCTCTCTCTTGGATTGACTCCACTCACAGCTTGCAGCTGTCCTTAGCTAATGTTCCACTTTTCTGACATCTCTGACTTCTTCAGATATTTACTCTAGCTTCAGCTCACCAATTTATGCACTACCTTCTCAGGGGCTTCTTGCCTGTCCTCCCAGGCCTTTCTTTGAAATATGAGTGGAATCCTCTCTGACCCAACAAGTCTTACATTTGGCATCCCAGTAAAGCCAGCATCATGTGGATGATATCAATGCCAAAGTTGCTATCAATGAAAGTAGCAGTAAGCCCCGAACTCTAGGCCATGCCTGCAGTGGATTTTGAGAGCACGGGTGGCTGAGTACAATGAAATGAATCTCAGAAAGTCGATTCCCTTGGAGGTCTTTCTCAAGCAGAGCTCCCAGTAATTCTCTTATCAAATGAAAGGTTGACACTTTGGCACACTTGAGCCTGCAATACATAGGTCTTGCTGATTCCTGAAATGCACTTATAGCATCTTTCTTCTTGTATGTATACAAAGTACTTGGCTTTTTTTTTTTTTAATGATACCATACTTCCTTTGGCCCCAGGTTTACACATTTTTTCTCTGGGCCAAAATTCAAGTTTAAAGTTTGTTTCCTTCTCTAACTGTTGCCACCAATTCTCACTATAAGTCTGGTTATAAGGAGTCAGCAGCACTAATGTCATACCCTGAGTGTTGGCTGGCTTGCAATTTCCTTCTCCAGATTAATTATTCCACCCCACTTTATCCCACTTCCTGAAAATTCTCAGTATATAGTGCTAAATTTATACAAATTTTCTGGTAAAATGGAACATACATGCTCTCTAGTCTAACTGCCAATAGAACCTTTTTTCCTGGTGAAACTTCCTGAGCCTGGCCTTTATTGCCCACTTTCCTACCAGAAGCACTCATCAAGATCCGTTTCTATCATCCTACAGCTTCTCTAGACTGTTTCTTCAAAACTTGCCAAACTTTTCCTGTAAACCAGGCCCAAAAGCTTCTAAAGTACAAGGTCAGGTACAATCACAGCAGTGATGCAACTCCTGGTATCACGTAAATTTATTATTCAGCTTCCCCATTGCTGGACACAATACCCAACACTCACAACTAACTAAAGAAAGAAAGGCTTAATTAAGCTCACAGAGGGGAAGAGGCAATCCATAGCTGGCTGGCTCAGGAACATGATCCTAGAAGGGCATGGCAGGGTAAAGCTGCCTTGTTCCAGGCAGCTAAGAAGCAGAGCAGGAACACAATTCCAACAAAATAGCACCCAAGCAATGAATGTGAGACCCACCCAAACACACCCAGCAGCACACTCTACTAATCTGCTAGGAGTTGTTAGTCCAGTGACACTGATATATCAGGATTAAAGGTCACAATGCCTAATAATCAATTCAACTTGTTTTTATCTGATCAGTTGTAAGATTGAAAGTCTCATATATTATTATAGTGTTTCTTTTAAAGGCTATTGGGTTCCTGGGGATCCTTTGAAATGGTACTATGATCACTGACAGTAGAAGGCCACCTGGAGCTAATGTGGAACAAACCAAGCTGAGATCTGAGGAAGCAGGGCAGAACCACTGTTCAGACTCCATGGGGGGAGTCTCTATTTTTCTACAGGCCTTCTAGTCATTCTACATCAACTAACAAAGTACTACCAGGAAGTATATCAATGGTTTTCACCGCATGTGTCACTAGGTTTGGGAAATAGCTTAGGCTTCTCCAGCTTTGATCTTTGGAAAGACTATTGGGCTGCAATTCCTGAGAATTTATTAGTTGGCATAAAACAAAGAATAAGGACTTTAGAGTTAATCAAACTTTAATTCTCCACCTATAAAATTCATGATCTTGATCAAATCACTAAACAATTCTGTTAAGATTGCTCCCAGGATTGCTCTACAAATTAAATGGAGTATACGCAATATTAGGTGCTCAATAATTCTTAGGCTTCCTTTTCTGTCTTTTTCCTTCTTTTGAGGCCCCTTGAATGCATGGAGTCTCTCTTTCCATCCACAAAGCCTCAGTGCCAACTGGCACAGTCTTACGCTCTACATGATTTATGGTATAGGACCTGCTTTTTGTGTCTGACCAGTCATTCAGTTTTTTCGAAAGTTGAGTTTTGTCCTTGCTGTTTTTCTACCTTATATTTAGAAAGTTTTTTGAAGGACACAGTCTTCCTGATTTTAATCTTTTCCCTATAATTTAAAAAGCCTCATCTTCTTCATCTGGGGTTTGAAGCCTGTCTGACACTAGTCCAGAAATGACCTGCCCAAGTTTGGATTTGGACTTTTACCACCAGCACTCAACCATCCTCCCCTACCTCAGGCTCCATTTACATGGCTATGTCTCCATCCCCCATTCGGGTCCTCCCATTTGGTTCTGCCTTAGTCCTCTTTTAGTAGAAAAATTAGACACCACAATGCATTTTAACAGGCTCCCAGAAACTCATATTTACTATTCATCAAGGTTCTAATAAATGATGCCAACAAAGAGAATGGAGTAATGTAGTCCTTTCTGTCTCTCACTCCTTTTTGTCTCTCTTTCTTGCCTATTAGAAGCACCATTGCCCAAAGAGTAAAAATTTATCAGTCTATGGTGATAAATCTCTGATAGAGGTAACAGATAAATGAGCACACAATATCCCAATCTAGGAAAAAGGGGTAGAAGTGGAAAGCAAAAATTACCACTAACAATCCACACATCTGATACCAAGTCTAAATCCTACAGAGTTAAAATTTTCACATTTGCAGCTGCTGTTGCTACTTCTTCAGTTATATATCTAATTGCTTTCTGAAAGATATGTGCATATTATTGCCAAAAGAGCACAGACATAATGTTAAGCATTCTGTTTTCATTAACAACTCTCTTGTCTGGATTTTCTGCTTAGTTCTGTTACTAAGATTATGAATGTACTTAAGTATAGCATAATCACAATTGTAAGAAATGAAAATGTTAGGCTGGGCATAGTGGTGCATGCCTGTAATCCCAGCATTTGGGAGGCTGACGCAGGCAGATTGTTGAGAATTCAAAATCAGCCTGGGCTCCAAAGTGAGCTCAAGGCCAGCCTGAACTGCATAACAAGACCACTGTGCAGGTCAGTCTGGAGATTCCTCAAAAAGCTGGGTATGGAAGTCCCATTTGACCCAGCTATTCCGCTTCTAGGCATATTTCCAGAAGAACTGAAAACATCGTACCACAGTGATTTATGTGCACCCATGTTTATAGCAGCACAATTTGTAATAGCCAGATCTTGGAAACAACCTGAGTGCCCATCAACTGAGGAATGGATAA